>PVKC010011700.1:0-24389 GCA_004027635.1 Crocidura indochinensis | reverse complement strand
CTGAATCCGGTACCATGCAACAGTCCACATTTGGGGGATGGAGAATAAGGGCCCCAAAGTAGGAGTCAGCAGGAATGTTCGTTGTAGTTTCTTACTGTGACACAAAATGGTACCTCATAGTTGTTTTGATTTGAATCTCCCTGGTGATTGGTGATGTGGAGCATATTTTCATGTGCTTTTTGGCCATTTGTATTTCTTTGTCAAATTGTCTGTCCATTTCTTCTCCCCATTTTTTGATGGGATTAGAAAAAAGCTGAAATGGCCATATTAATATTGAATGAAACAGACTTAAAAAGTTATGTGACAAAGATGGACATTTAATAATAATCAATAAATATGTACATCAGAAGGAAATCACTCTCCTAAATGTATACATACCCAAAAAAACCCAGCAAAATATTTAATACAATTGTTGACAAATCTGACTGAAGCAACACAATAATAGTGGGAGACTTCAACACTGCTCTGTCACTGCCCTTGATAGGTCAACCAGGCTAAAACCCAAGAATAATATACAACTCTAAAATTAGAAATGAAAGAAAGTAGTCTAGTATATATATATATATATTCTCCATCCCAAGAAAACTGGATACACATTCATCTTCAATGAACATGAGTCATTTTCCAGAATAAACCACATACTGGTTCATAATACATATTTCCATAAAATCAAGAGAGTAGAAGTTGTATGGACTATCTTCTCAGATCACAAGGCTCTGAAATTAGAAATGAACTACAAAGAGACACAGCATAAAATATTTACACCCATAAATTTAACAGCTCACTATTGAACATCCAATGAGTCAAAGATGAAGTGAAAGGGAAATCAAGATTCCTAGAAACAAAAAAGAACAAACACACAAATGATCAGAATTTGTGGGACATAATAACAAAAGTGGTACATAAATAGGTGCACAGAATGAAATAACAAAGCTTAGAGCAGAAATCAATGAAATGGAAATAAAAAAGAAGTCCGAAAGATCAATGAAAGCTAAAGTTGGTTCTTTGAAAAAATAAACAGGATTGATGAACCACTAGAAATACAAAGAAAGGGAGAGAATGAAACTCAATAAACTATATTAGAAATGATAAGGGGAGATCACTACAGATACTAAAAGTATTCAAAGGGTAATTAGAGACTACTTTGAGAAACTCTATGACACAAAGCATGAAAACCTGGAAGAAATGGTTACATTTTTGGATACTTATAATCTTCCAAAATCATCCTGGTTGAACAAGAATGATCTAGCATATCTAAATAGACCCAACACTATGGAAGAAATTAAAAAGTCTTCCCCAAAACAAAAGCACAGGCCCAGATGGATTCACTAACAAATTCTTTCAAAATTTTCAAAAGGACCTACCAACAATATTCTTCTGGCTCTTCTAGGAAATTGAAGAAACAAAAGCATTCTCAAGTAGTTTTCATGAAGCTCACATCACCCTGATACCAAAACTAGAAAGTTATACTGCAACAACAACAACAACAACAAAAAACTATAGACCAATATCCCTCATGAACACAGATGCAAAGATTCTCAAAAAACTCTTGGCAAATAAGATACAATTCTACATCAAAGGTCATACACCATGACCAAGTAGTTGTCATTCAAGGAATGCAAGGATGGTTTAACATACATAAATCAAGTAGCATAATACACCATATCAACAAAAGGAAAAATAAAAACCATATGATCATATGAATAGACTCAGAGAAAGCAAGTGATAAGGTTCAGCACCCATTCTTGATAAAAACTCTCAACAAGATGGGAATGAAAGGAACTTTTCTTAATATAATCAGGGTCATCTACCACAAGCTAATGGCAAATAGTATTTTCAATGGAGATAAACTAAAAGCCTTTCCTCTAAAATCTGGTATAAGACAAGTCTTCCCCCTCTCACCACTGCTATTCGACATAGTACTGAAAGTACTTGCCATAGAATTTTTTTTGTTGTTTTTTGGGTCACAGCCAGTGATGCTCAGGAGATACTTCTGGCTCTACACTCAGAAATTGCTCCTGGCAGGCATGGGAGACCATATGGGATGCCAGGATTCGAACCATCATCCATCCTGAATCGGCTGTGTGCAAAGCAAACCCCTACTGCTGTGCTTTCTCTCCAGCCTGCCATAGCACTTTTTTTTTTTACCTCCCTTCACCAGTGCAACATTTCCACCACCATTGTCCCAAATCTCCCTCCATCCCACCCCACCCCCACCTTTGCTCTAGACAGGCTTTCCAGTTCCCTCATTCATTCACATGATTATGGTAGTTCTCAGTGTAGTTATTTCTATAACTGCACTCACCACTATTTGTGATGAGCTTCATGAAGTGAACTAGAAGTTCCAGACCTCCTCTCATTGTCTCTGAGGATTGTTGCAAAGATAACTTTTATTTTTCTTAAAACCCATAGATGAGACTATTTTGCATCTCTCTACCTCTGACTTATTTCACTCAGCATAATAGACTCCATGTACATCCATGTATAGGAAAATTTCATGACTTCATCTCTCCCGATGGCTGCATAATATTCCATTATGTATGTACCACAGTTTCTTTAGCCATTTGTCTGTTGAAGGGCATCTTGGTTGTTTCCAGAGTCTGGCTATTGTGAATAGTGCTGCAATAAACATAGGTGTGAGGAAGGGGTTTTTGTATTGTATTCTTGTGTTCCTAGGGTATATCCCTAGGTGGAACAGCCGGATCGAATGGGAACTCAATTTCCAGTTTTTGGAGGAATCTCCATATCGCTTTCCATAGAGGTTGGACTAGATGGCATTCCCATCAGAAGTGGATAAGAATTCCTTTCTCTCCACATCCCCGCCAGCACCGATTGTTCTAATTCTTTGTGATGTGTGCCAATCTCTGTGGTGTGAGATGATATCTCATAGTTGTTTTGATTTGCATCTCCCTGATTTGCATGCTCCGGTGATGAGGAGCATTTTTTCATGTTCCTTTAGGCCATTTGTATTTCTTTTGTATCCAAGTGTCTGTTCATTTCTTCTCCCCATTTTTTGATGGAATTAGATGTTTTTTTCTTGTTCTGTCAGTGCCCTAGCACTTTTAACTCAGTTCTGAGTGTTGCCTCTTAGAAGTGCTTAAAAATCACATATAGTTTATTGTAGCCTCATTTGTTTATCTTTGCTTCCAGTTGAATGACTAGAGTGTTTCATCTTTGAAGTTGCCTTTAGCTTTAATTCATATAGTGTTCTGCTTACAGTTTCCACTATATACCTTGTGATTTTAGGTCTAATATTATGACATTTAATCAATTTGATTTGACCTTTGTGCATGGTGTTAAAGAGGGATTTGAGTTTATTTTATGGCATATGATTGACCAGTTTTCATATCACCACTTGTTGCAGAGGCTGTCCTTGCTCCACTTTGTATTTCTTGCCCCTTTATCAAAAATTAATTGTTCATATATCTGGGGTCAACTTAGAAGCTTCTGTACCCAAAGAAAACAGTGACTGAGCTACAAAGACTATGTATTAATATTTAAGATATACAAGACACTAGTAGAACTTAACAAGAGAAAAACATCTAACCCCATCTGAAAATGGGGAGAAAATAAAAATATATTTTCTCAAAGGAGAAATACAGATGGCCTAAAGGCACATGAATAAATACTTCACATTATTAATCATCAGAGTTATGCAAATAAAAACAACAATGAGATATCATCTCACACCACAGAGACTGGCACACATCACAAAGAACAAGAACAACCCATGCTGGCTTGGATGGGGGAAAGAAAGGGATTCTTATTCACTGCTGGTAGGAAAGTACACTGGTTCCGTTTTTTTTTAGAAAACAATATTGATATTCCTCAGTAAAATGGAAATTGAGCTTCCTTATGACCCAGCAATTCCCTTTTAGGGACATACGCTGGGAATTCAAAATCACCATTAATAAAAGCCCTCTGCATTCCTATGTTCATTGCAGCACTATTTATAATAGCCAGAATCTGGAAGCAATTCAAGTGCCTGAGAACAGATGAGTAGATAAAGTAACTGTGGTATATCTAAGCAATGGAATACTACACAGCAGTTAAGAAAAATGAGGCCATGAAATTTGCTTATGAGTCAAAAGAAGTAGGATAAAAATAGAATAATCTCACTCATTTGTGAGATATAAAAAAATAAAAGATAATATGATAATAATATCCAGAGATAATAGAAAGGAGGGAAGATGGTAGGAAGAGAGAGAGTGGTAGAGAATGAGAGAGAAAGAGAGAGAAGTAAAGTATCTGGGGTAAGAGGGAGAGAGAGAAGTAAAATATTTTCCTCCAAGACAGACAGAGGGAAACTAATGGTATTAGTGGCAGGTAATGGTGGTGTACATTGTATAACTGAAACTCAATCTTGAACAATTTTTTTTAATCATGACACATATTTAAAAAATTCACAATAGTTTCCATGGATTGATACCCTTCATACAAAGCATGTGCTCCTGCAAATTGAACTATTTTAATGTAACTTGAATATATTAATATTTTGTTTGCTTATTTGTTAGTTTTGGGGCAATACCCAGAAATGCTCAGAACTTACCCCTGGTTCAGTGCTCAGCAATCACTCCTGTACTGTATAGTGCCAAAATTTGAACTAGGGTTAGCCTCATTCAAAGCAAGAGCCTTAGTACTATACTATCTCTTTGGGCCTTCTTTGTTTAGTTAATTGACTTTGTTCAATTGCTAATATTCCGTTTAAAATAATATTTCAATTATTTTTATAATCATATTTATAAACAATTATTTTGCTCAGTTACTTTTCTTTAAATTTTTTATAATAATGGTCAACTATTTTTTAGTACCTGGCATGAATAACTCCGATTACATTGTACATTGTTGCTTAGTACATTATTTCTTATTCAATGCTTATTCTATTATATTCTTCTATAATGAATTTTTCTATATTATATTCTTCTATAATTAATATCAGAGTACTTCTAACAACCCCTAAGCTTCAAGCTATGAATACTCTGAGTATACCATGGGGTCCACCCCAAACTGTTTAAGTGTGGCATTCATTCAGTGTTTTATGAATTAAATAGGTATGCATTTTTTGAAGAATAGTTAAATGATGGTAATATTAGAGATAGTACAGTGATTTTCTTGCCTAAAAATCCAAGTACGAGAAATCTAATATACTTTACCAATTCCTTTTAAAACAAAATAGTTGGCAGCATATGAATTTTTCTTATATTCATAATTTATCTATAGGTTAATCATATGAACACTCAATAAGTGATTGGAGATCCACTCCTAGAAAGTCAACAAATCTTGCAACATCCCTCATTTATCTCTACACTTTGACACATTGCCAATATTTATGTTTGCTCTTTACTTTAAAACAGACAACACTTATCACATGGAACACACAGGAAAAACAAAGATCTATAAAAACTATTTTGTTATTGTTGCTTGTTTATTTGGATTATTTTTGTTTGTTTGTTGTGTCATAGCTTATGATCTCCATCCTGTTCTAATCAGTTTTTAGAATAGAATAATAACTGTGAACCAGGATACTTTTGGCAGTGTTTAAAAGAGTTCACAGTGTGAATGCATTTTTAGCTGTTTGTTACCTGAATCTCAGGGAAATTAATATTTGGTCTCCTAGAAATTATTTTAAGCTTATGCCTTATGTTTACACTGAACACGAGAAGCACTTTCATGTTCCAGATATCAAGTCAGATAGTTTAAAAAAAGACTGAAAATGCAATGGAATACTGAATTATTTTATAAACATGGCTCCTATTTAAAATTCTAATCTTAGACTCTGAATTCTACTTGACAAGCAGATTACCACTAAAAGTGCACATAAATTTAATCCATTGATGCAGAAAATGGAACAGAATGCTAGTCTTTAAAATTAGGGAACAACGTATAGACTGACTTTTAAAGTCAATCAGAGCCTGAATTTTGTTCATTTTGATCTTTGATCAGAAGGGCTTGGGGCTGCACTCAGTTTGCCCTCTATTAAAAAGGCAGTGGAAGGGTACCGCATCCAAAATCTTTAGAAACTTCAGAGCCTGAGAAGTTTACTCTGAAAATAGTGACAAGGTGTTTTACTGCTGCCACTTCCTACAGAAGCTACATCAGCAGTAGAGCAGTAATCAACCCTCTTGAACAAAGGTGCTAAATCCCAGGATCCAGATGTGGAGGGCTACTATAGGAATTGAGCACTTTAAAGGGGACATGGAGTACTTTATAGGGATCTCGTTTTGGACTATAAAAGAAAATAATCTGCTAAACCCAGTAGACACTCAGTGATAAGGGCCAGTGTAGTCAATGTTGAGAAATTTGAGTCACCAGGAAAAAGGATTCAGCTAAGGCGAGGAGCTTTTGATGTGTTGGAAAAAGTTAAATTTGAATATCTATTTAAAAAGAAAGAACAAACCAAAAATAGGAACTTCCCTTATTTTCACCTTGCACTTCTTCATTCCTTACAGCCTCTGGAGAGGACTCAGGTATCTTTTTCTTTATTTTTGCTCTCTGGCATGGTCTTATTGCAGGACCGAGACTATTATGTGGTGCTTGCCTTTAGTGCTGTAGTGCTCACTGGATATTTTACTTGATATTTCTTCTTTGTATTGTTGTGGTACTTCAATTCCTTTTTTCCTGTCCTCTCTCAAACCAAGGTTGAGAGCTTCTAGAAGGACTATACCCATTTTCAGCTTATCTGATTTTTACCCCACTTTTTTGCTGTTCTTTTCTGTAAGCAAAACCACATAACTTGATCTAATTCCACCTCTCAAATAGAGGGGGAAATAAGGGAGGATACCAGGACCAAACTAATATATGATCAATAAGTAGTAAACTGGACACAGAGGAGACCACCTGTTCTGGCATTCTGGGGGGGGTGAGTCTGGGGGATATGGAAGGCAGGATGGGAATGGGGGGTGAAGTGAGGGAGGACAAACTTGGTGACGGGAATTCCCCTGATTCAATGTTAATATGTACCTAAAATATTATTGTGAAAGATATGTAAACCAATATGGTCAAAATAAAAAATTATATATTAAAAAATAAGTATTGAAAAAAAGAATACAGTGGAGTTAGCTGATTAAGAGAAAGGATGTTTGCATGTTTGTGCATACAAATTATTTGTGAATAAAAATTAGCAGTTGGCTAAAAATCTAGGACACTCTAAATTCTTATTGGGAATATTATAATTTGAATGAAACAGAAGATTTTATATTACCTGTGAGATGAAGGAATTACCTAAATATTCTTTCAGGACCCAGAGTAAGAATATTCTACTAAGGAGTTTCCATAGAACTTTGGAGACAAAAGTAAGGTTTCAACTCTATCTGTATGTACATAAACATATGTGTGTACATATACATGCATAAATTTAGAGCACACAATATTAATAATTTAAATATAATTCCACAAAAAACATAAAATTCAGATAGTAATTATAGTTAATTAAGCAAAATTCTACCTTGTTATGATGCAGCCATAAATATTTCAAATATTTAAATCTAGAGAGATCAATGACTTCTGACAGGTCCCTGAAAAACAACAAAAAAAGTCAACATTCGCAAAGATTGATTCACGCATAGGGAAAGCAAATAGTATTTGTACAGATAGCATGACTTTTGGGATAATTATTATTTATAATTTCAAAACCTTATAATTTCCAATTAAAATAGGTTTTACTAACAGGTGGGCATCAGAAAATAATGCAGAAGGCATTGAACTTTCAATCAATGTGGGAAACAAATTGGCTTTCGTCTTAATAGCATTAGCTGAATTCTTTTTTGGGGGAGAAAGAAGCCACACCTGGCAGTGATCAGGGATTACTCCAGAATGTGCACTCAGAAATTACTCCTGGGCCAGCTTTGTGCAAGGTAAATGCCATTTCCCACTGAACAATCTCTTTAACCCTGCAGAATTCATACTCTGGGGTCAACTTTTTATCTTGATCTCAATTTAAGATACAAAAATTACAAAATGCCAAAAGACGTAAGAGTAAAGTATTTTATTCATCCGTTAGCTCTTTGCTATATTAGGACCTAAAGTTCTATTTAGAATTAACTATAACCTGGCTTTGCCTAACCTAAGTGCAGCCGTATTGGGAGCTAATTTTTTTGTTTGTTTGTTTTTGGGCCACACCCGGTGACACTCAGGGGTTACTCCTGGCTATTCGCTCAGAAGTCGCTCCTGGCAGGCACGGGGGACCATATGGGGAACCGGGGGATCGAACCGTGGTCCGTCCTAGGTTAGCGCAGGCACCTTATCTCCAGCGCCACCGCCCGGCCCCCTTGGGAGCTAATTTTACAAGCTCAGCTCTGAGTGTGTGATCTGGGAACAGACCTAAAATAACAGAAGCCAATCTTCAGGTTCAGATGGCAGACCACAAAATGCAGAATGGCCTAAGAGAGATAGCAGAAGAACTACAAACTGAACACTTGCCACGGGGTCTGCGCTTTGTCTGATGCCATATGAGAATCGATTGTTTTTTTGTTTTGTTTTGGTTTTGGATTTTTGGGTCACACCCGGCAGCCCTCAGGGGTTACTGCTGGCTCTATGCTCAGAAATCGATCCTGGCAGGCTCGGGGGACCATATGGGACGCCGGGATTCGAACCACCGACCTTTTGCATGCAAGGCAAGCACCTTACCTCCATGCTATTTCTCCGGCCCTGAGAAGCAATAGTTTTAAAGGTCAGTTATGGCTATGCGGAACCTTCTAGATTTCCTTTTAAAATGACTTGCAAGCTATTATCAGTCTTGGTGCCTAACTAGGGGAAACCCCAGGATGCTGGCAAATAAACTCTCTTATATGTTTGCAGACTGTTCATCTCCTCTGTTCTTTGTGGGATGGATCTCGAATTTGGAGTATAGGATCAAAATACTCTGTATCTTTCTTCAATTAGGCAGGACTTAGGATATCTCAGTGATCTGTGCTTGCTTTGTTGCAGATACAGAGAGCTAAGTGTTACATATGGGAAGGAGAGAGGGATGTCAACAGAGAAGCCCTCTGTAGAAAACAACTCTTTTGCTGGCTGTGACTGGAATATTAACATCTATTATTTTTCCATTTAGAGTAAAATTTGTGGACCATGAGTGGAGGGATGTCAACAGAGAAGCCCTCTGTAGAAAACAACTCTTTTGCTGGCTGTGACTGGAATATTAACATCTATTATTTTTCCATTTAGAGTAAAATTTGTGGACCATGAGTGGAATACCTATCTGTTTCTGTTCATTAAATATAACATATAGAGAATATAGTATATAAAATATGTACCTAATACATACACAGGTACTTTGAAAAACTATTAATATTGCATATGTGAACTCACTCATGGTAATATATTTTCACAATATTTTTGTCCTTGGAACACCAAGCTACTAATTTTAGTGCTCTTATTCCTATCAATTTGCTCATAAATCATTCCTGGTAGAGCTTGAGGAGCCATGTGGAGTTCTGAGGATCAAACCTCAGTTGGGTGTGCAAGGTAAATACCTTAATTGATTTGCTATCGTTCTGATATTAAAAAACTATTTCTGAAGCAGTGAACAAGCTTTCTTAACAAGAGATGTCTTTCTCACTAACCTTTCAAACTTACAATTTTCAGAACTCTGATGAACACAGACACAATCCCCCCACCAAAAAATCTTAACAAATAGGATCCAACCCTTCACCAAGAAGGTCATACACCATGAACAAATAGGTGTCATTCCAGGAATGCAAGGATGGTTTAATATACATAAATCAATAAACATAATACCTATATTCACATAAGGAAAAATAAGAACCATATGATCTTATTAATAGATGCATAGAAAGAATTTGATAAGGTCCAACACCAATTTATGATAAAAACTCTCAAGGTGGGAATGGAAAAAACTTTTCTCAATATAGTCAAGACCAATGGCAAATATTATTCACAATGGAGATAAAATAAAAACCTTTACTCTAAAATCTGGTTCAACAAGATTTTCTGTCTTCACCACTCCAACTTAACATAGTACTCAAAGTACTTGCCAAAGCAATTAGGCAAGAAAAGATATCAAGGGTATCCAGATAAGAAAGGAAGAAGATAAGCTCTCACTTACCTCATTAAATGATACTATGTTTAGAAAACCCAAAGACACTACCAAAAAGTTTCTAGAAACAATAGATTCATATAGCAAAGTGGCAATCTACAAAATTAACACACACAAAAAAATCAATGGCCTTCTTTTACACAAATAATGAATAGAAAAAAAATGGCCATTAAAAAACCAATTTCATTCACAATAGTGCCATAGAAACTTAAATACCTTGGAGTCAATTTAACTAAAGAAATAAAATGAAGAACAAAAAACTATAAACAAATAACTATAAACAAAGAACTATAAAATCCCACTCCAAGAAATAAGAGAGGAAATGCGGAAATGGAAACACATACCCTGCTCATGGATTGGGAGGATTAGCATCATTCAAATAGCAATACTCTCCAAAGCAGTGTACAGATTTAATGCAATTCCTCTAAGGATGCACACTACATTCTTCAAAGAAGTGGATCAAACACTCCTGAAATTCATTTGGAACAATAAATATCAACGAATAGCTAAAGTAATCCTTAGGAAATAAAGAAGATGGGAGGCATTACTTTCCTCAACTTTAAATTGTACTACAATGCAACAGTCATTAAAACAACATGGTATAGGAATAAAGACAAAACCTCAGATCAATGGAATAAAATTGAGTATTCAGAGACTGTTTCCAAGACATACAAAGTATTTGATAAAGGGACAAGAAATGCAAAATAGAGCAACGAAAGCCTCTTCAACAAGTCATGTTGGGAAAATTGATCAGCCACATGAATCCTCAGCCTGGTCAGGATTATTTCATGCACTCCTCTGATTTAGACTCCTTCACCTAGGGTTGGATAGAAAGACATATGGTGATTTTCCAGGCCTATGCTTTCGTTTTGGGGAAGGTTTTTGATTACCATTTTAATTTCCTCAATAGATGTGGGTCTGTTTAGATATGCTAGTTCATCCTGGAGATGATTATAGATTATAGAAGATTATAAGAGTTCAAGAAATTATTAATTTCATCCAGTTTCTCTTGTTTCATGGCATAGAGTTTCTGAAATAGTAGCTGATTGCCCTATGAATCTCTGTAGTCTCTGTAGTTATCTTCTTTTCATTTCTAATTTGGTTCATTAAGTATCTCCTCCTTTCTTTGAAGTGAGTTTTGCTTGTTTGTTTTTTCAAAGAACCAACATTTAATTTTACTGATCTTTTGGATTTTTTGGGGGGTTCCAATTAAGTTTTGCTATTTCATTTTGCCTACCTATCTTTGGTACATTTTTTCACTTTTGAATTTTATAAGCTGTGTCATTAAGTTATTTATGTAGACAACTTTTTCCTTCTTGATATGTGCATGCAAAGCTATAAATTTTCCTGTTAGTACTGCTTTTGTTGTGTCATCACTTTAGTATTAGAATAGAATGAATCACTTTAGCCTAATACTAGTAACAATATTAACCTAGAATATTTACACAGTTAACATACTGTGCAACTAATACCTTTTACATATTTCTATTGCATATGTTCTTCACAACAAACTTGTGAATATCCCATGTGTGTCAGAATACAATACAGAGAAACTGATGTTAGAATGCTATCTGGAACATACTTATGCTAAGGCAAAGCATAGCAAAACAAACAGCACCCCCACATTTCCTTGAACTTTACACATAAATGGACACATTTTTAACTTGATTTTTTTTTTTTTTTTGCTTAAAGGCATCCAGTCTGTGCTCATGGCTTACTTCCAGTTCTGCACAGTGATCATATTTGGTGGTGGAAGTGGTCATATGTTAGGGATCAATCCCCAGTCAGCCCTGTAAACAGCAAGCATCTTATTTACTGTTCTATTTCTCTGGGTTCTAATTTTTTAATTTGATAAATGTGACACCCCACAGGGTGTTTGTGTAGCATAACCAGAATAGCCCAGTTGGAAAAGAAAGAGCTAGGATTAAAAGTTGGCCTGACTCTACATCTTTGTTTTTATTCATTTCAATATTCTGCTCTTCCCATAGAGATTGTGTACACCAACACTTGCTAATAAGAATTAAAATGCAGTACTTCTAATTTAGACCTTGGGGGCTATTAATGGAAATACACATTTAAATCTATGCAAGATTATAACATAATGTGCTCTTTTATATCTTATATAAAAAGTACACTTACTTTTGAGAAAGGAATAGCTCAAATACATCAGCATCCCTCTTGTGACCACATATCTTTAGTTGATCTTCAACTGCCTGATAACATATAATTAATCTGTCAAGTCACATTCCACTGAGCAAAAATACTAAGACATTTGCAGTCAATAACAATAACGTCTACAAGAAGATCAAAAGAAAGGTGAATATGGAGGCAACCACCCTAAACTGATAAATTCCAACACTACAATTATATATTATTTAATCATTTTTGTGGTTGAATTTCATTATCCTTAATCCTGAGCACAGATGTGTAAATAATTTTTAATCAAAGAGAAAAAATTGTGTATGTATATGAATATGCCCCCCCCCAAAGAAAAAAAACTTTTTCTTTTTTCTGAGGCAGGACAACTGGAACGTGAAATAATTCATCTTAATTATTCCTTTAAACACATAATTTGTATTTGGTAGATATTTCATTTTGGCACAAAACACTTAGATTTAGGGTATTAGTTGAATGAAACACATATATAAAATACATTATAAGAAAGGATTCACTTTGTGTCCACTCTAATGTGCCTGTACCCTGAAAGCTCTCAGAAAATGTTAGATAAATGAATGCATGATTTTGTCACATTTTTGGATTTAAAAATGTGTTCCCTTGCTTTGCAAAGGAAGTGTCTTTATTTCTCATAAACTATTGGCATACTTGAATCATTCTTGAATTGAATAGTCTCCCTTTTGATAACCCAAACTGGAATACTTTCTTAAAGGTCCTTAGCAAATTATAGAGCAATATATATACACCACATGGTCGACTCTAAGCCAATATGAAAAAACAATCGATCCATAATTTTCCATGAAGAAATTCTGGTAACAAGACACAGAAAAATTGGAAGTATAATCATTGCATTTTTAAAATCAGATACAATTTGTAATTGACAGTAAAAAAGCAACTGACAGATTTCAGTTGGAATATTTTATGGATAATGTTTGTGATTTTGTTTTTGTTATTGTTTTTGTATTTTTGCTTTTGGGCCACACTCAGTTGCAACTCAGGGGTTACTCCTGACTGTATGTTCAGAAATCGCTCCTGGTTTGGGGGACATATGAGACTCCGGGGATTGAACCAAGATCCGTGCTGGGTCAGCTGCATGCAAGGCAAATGCCCTACCACTGTACAATCATTCCTGCTTCTACTTTTTTGAAGTGACTTTTGAAGTCTTGGCAATGATTTTTCTATTTAGTAGTGGATTTTATGAAGTGTTATATTTAATGGATTGAGCAACTAAGGAAAATAGGAATGGGTCAACTAGTTAGTTTTTCTACAAAACTAACTTTCTTGATCTGTTGGAGCACAGACATGTGAGTATTTCTATTTTGTAGCTCAGATAAACAAAGTGAATCTGGATCTTACACACACAGACACACACACACACCACACATGCACACATGCACAACTGATTGGAAAAGGCTGTGGCAATCATGTCAGAATATTTTAACGAAAATTTCTAAACTAGTAGTAGTTTTCAGCCTTTTTAAACTTGAACAGTAACAACTGTCTGCTAGTCTAACCATCATCTTCTATTTCAGCAATCTTCTATTACAGTATCTACTCAAAGTAGAATTTTTTTTCATCTATTTATTTAAATAATAAACATGTTTTTAACACAATCTCATGATCCATATCTAGGACTAGGAAAAACTGTGATAGCACTCAAAATTGTACCAGTATATATGTATACACAAAACATGAATGGCATTACTCAATTTCATCTTACTGTATTTGCAGTTGTTAAATATCCCCTATTAAAAGAAATTAAATTCAGGAATAAATTCAGATTCCTCTTCACAGTTGCTTAAGAATATAGAAAGATGCACGTCTAAATGTAGAAAGATATCCAAAATACATCAAAATAGCTTTTGATAGTAAAATTTATGGAAGTAAACAATGTATCTATGATATTTATACACAGATGAAATATACACATTCAAAACTGCTAACAAAAGTCATCACCTGAGATGCTGGATGAACATTCATTTTCTACAAAGTACAATATTTAACAGTGCTTCAATAATTACTATGATTTTTGTCATAAACAAAAATTAATGTACCTTTTGAACATTTTAGCCACATAATACATATTTAAGTCAAAGATAAGCATATGAAATGGAAAATTAAAACTAGGGGCCTAATATGCAAATTATTTGCATAATTAATTATTTACATTACTTTTTCTCAGGGTCTGTTTCTTTTCAACCACAAATTTTATAAGAATCTTGTACCAAACACAAATGTCAGAGTGCCAAAGAACACAAAAATGTGCCAAGAAGTTTTGAGTTTCAGAGAATCCCTGGTGGAGCAGTTCCAACACCCAATCAACACACAACTTCACTGGCAGCATCTTCTTTTCATCTAAAGAAACACAACAAGCATTCTTTCCCTAAAATTTTTTTATGTGGTGGTGGTGGTGGTAATAAAATAGATCTAACATAAAGTTTACTGTTTTTATGTGAAGTTCTGGGGCATAGGTGCATCAAATACATCTGTACAATCACTACACCATCCACTTCCAGAATTTTCTTCATGGCTTCTCTCACTGAAACTTTGTACCCACTAAACACTAATTTCTTATTTCCCCTTCCCCTCAATATCAACAAAACCATCTACTTTATTTTTAATGATTTTGATGACTCTTGGTATCTCATAGAAATAGAAGATAGTCCTTTTGGTGACTATATGTTTAATTTAGCTTAATGTCTTCAAGATATTTTCATGTTGCATTGTGTGTAAAATTTTTCTTAAGTCTGAAATGTATCGCATTTTATATGGTTGCATATTTGTCTACATATCTGATAGATGCTTGAGTTTCTTTCATCTTTTGGCTTTGTGAATGGTGTGGCTATTAGCATTGGATCTACAAATATCTCTTAAAGTGCTTTCTCTTACTTCATTTAGGTTTATCCTCAGAATTGAAATTGCCATATTATCTAAGCAAGTCTTTATATACCATTTTTCCCGAGGAATCATCAATACCATTTTCCATAGGAGTTGCACTATACAAGCATTCAACAAGCACTTGAAAAATTGTAAATTCAAACAGATCATTTATATTTATTGAACCACCAACTAGAGAATTTATTTCAGGCTGTGACTAGTTCAACCTCTGACTAGCTAGTAAATGTAACAATGAATTGGGCAAAGTGCCAACCTTTTATGAGAAACCCATTTAGTGTGAGATTTTATGCTTATAGAATGCCTTTATAAAAAGTTGCAAGTGTTATACTCTGGTTTATTTAGAGGTAGAATAAATTACTTTTAATCTGGGAATCCAGATGATTTCAGAACAGAGATGATATTTTGGTTGATATTTTGAGATATCTGACAGAGATAGGGAAAAATTAGAACCAGAATACTTTTTGGATGATATTTTTAGTCAGAGGAGAGTAAACACACAGAAGAGGAGGAGAGAATTCAAAGAGAGTAGGTAGCCTTTAACTACCTAAAAAGTAAAAGTAAAAAGTAAAAGTTAACTGTGAGAAATAAATTAAAAAAGAAAGTGGATCGGCATCATGTTATTTTTTCTAACTTGAAAATTTGAGTTCCAAAATGTGCATTCAATTAGAAATCAAACTAAACTTTCATAGGCCCTGAGAGCCCTAGCTTACAATCACATTTTAAGTGTAATTTATAATTTAGAATTAATTTGATTTTGTAATCTATTTAGACATACAGGTGGAATATACATGGATTGTACGTGTATATGTAATGCTATATCTATATAAGCAATTACATGGAAAAATTAATGTTGAACTTTCTAATGAAGTTGTAATTTTTCCACCCACCTCAATGTGTCTTATTTAGGGACTATTTATTATGACAACATAATTTACAAAGTGTTCATAAGAGTTATTTCAGGTATACAATGTTCTAATACTCATCTGCCACCAATGTTTCCTTGCCTCCACCAACACCCCAGGTTCCTTTCCACTCCCAGTCTTCCCCCCATTGATAGGCATATAACATATTTATTTCATATTTCTTGGACCAATAAAGCTTAAAGAATTGGCAAGTAAAATATCAGAAAATAAATCATGAACAGTCAACTTGTGGCTAATAGCTATATGGTTTTTTTTTTCTTTGTTTTTTTTTGGCCACATCCAGTGATGCTCAGGGATTACTCCTGGTTATTCTCTCAGAAATCCTTCCGACTTGGGGCACCCTATGGGATGCAGGGGGATCAAATCATGGATTGTACTAGGTCAGACATGTGCAAGGCAAATGCGCCACTGCTCCAGTCCCAATAGCTATATGTTTTAACCTTTCTTAACCTGGTAGAAGACAACCATATACACTACGAGTAAGTGCCATACTCAGTGCTACATGATAGGAAGTTTCTTCCCTTTAAAGGAGCTAGTTTAATATTTCTTACAAAATGGGCTTAGGATTGTAAATTCCTTAAGCTGTTGTCCTTCCATTCAGCTCTGTACTGTTCCTTAAAATCTGAATGATAATCCAGCCGGAAAAAATATTGTTAGCGAGGTGTTCATTTCATTGAGATTTTATACTATATCCTTCCATATTTCTTCTGGTTCATAGAATCTTACAGAGGGGGAGGAGGGTTTTTTGTTTGTTTGTTTGTTTTGTTTTTTTGTTTGTTTTTTTTTTTGGTCACACCCGACAGTGCTCAGGGGTTACTCCTGGCTCCATGCTCAGAAATTGCTCCTGGTAGGCACGGGGGACCATATGGGGCACCGGGATTTCAACGGATGACCTTTTGCATGAAAGGCAAAGGCCTTACCTCCATGCCATCTCCCGGGCCCCTGTTTTTGTTTTGTTTTTCAATGGAGCCCTAAGGCATCAGCTGATATTCTTGGGACTCTACCTTTTGTTCACTAAATGCTAACTTCAAGCCATTCAGCCCCAGTCAATAGGAAACTAGGAGATCAGAAGATTCTTCTCTTTTAGCCTTATTTTTCAGGTACTGTGTGGTGAAGGCTCCACTGGTGTCTATTATGTGACCACTTTGGTAGCTGTGTATCTGCTTGTGTATGTAATTTGACAAACCAGTTTTTTAAAATAAATGACTTTTGGGGCTGGAGAGATAGCATGGAGGCAGGGCATTTGCCATGCATGCAGAAGGACAGTGGTTCAAATCCTGGCATCCCATATGGTCCCCTGAGCCTGCCAGGAGCAATTTCTGAGCATAGAATCAGGAGTAACCCCTGATGCAGCTGAATGTGAAACAAAAACCAAAAAAATAAAAAATAAAATAAAATAATAAAATAAAATAAATAACTGTTTAAACATTTGGGTTAAAATTATCACCTAAATGTTTTTAAATATCAAATAATTAAAAAATGTTTTCACTCTTCTGGTGCCCTTGCTTTGCTGGTATTCTAAAAGAATGGATATAGTAACTGTTAGGTAATTCAGCAACAAACACAAATCAGTGACAATAGGGAAATAGAGAATTAAAAAAATTTGGAGAAAAGATGGTGACAACATTAGGCCTAGGAGTATCGCTTTAGCAGCAACATATATGAGGCCCTGAGAGCTGCAGACAGGAAGCAAAGTGACTTTTGGAAAATCAAGGCAAAGACTAAAGATCCTGTCGTAGGATAGTGGCAAGTGGACTGAGCAGGTATAACAGACAAAGTGAAAATGGAATTGATAGGGATTGGCAAGTATTTGGAGGTAGCGCTTGAGGTCAAGGGAAGTCCCTGTTGAGAGTGATAATGTAATGATATGGACATAATAGAAAGGAAGATAAATTCAAGTGAGAATATTGTGCATGGCATCCTGACAGCATTCCAGTGAGAAAGCGAATCTTCCCAGAGATGTCAGGATGAAAATACCTAGCTGGTAAGACAGATCAGCATAAAGGAGAGAGTTGGACCCAAAGAAGATCATTGTGAAGTGTGTACATTTATCAAGGGGAGGCGGGGACCAATCTGTGAAGACCAATAGATCGATGTTCATAAAGTTGCTAGGAGAATTATAAAAAATAGATGGAATGGAGAGAGTGAGTTTCAATAAGGCAGAATGTAAGGCTGAAAATATTATTCAGGAATAATAATAAATTTGGAGAGCAATTTTAGAAATCTGAGATTCTGGAGCCTTGTCAGTTTTTAAATTAGTTATTTAGAGGCAGAGAGTACAGGCGTTAAGGCACTTGCTTTGAGTGCATGTAGATCACCATGGTATGATCCCTGGCACCATATATGACTTTCCAGGCATGGTCAGGGGTGATATCTAGGAACAGAGCCAGTAGTCCACCTGAAGTCCGCTGGATGTGGCCCCAAGTAGCAGCAGTAATAACAGCAACAATAGATCATTGGTTAACAAGACAGGAAAATAAAAACAGCCCAATACAAAATTGATGTGTGGTCATTGGATTACCATCCTGGTTAGTGCTATGGCTTAAAAGTGAACAAAATAAAAGTGTTTGAAAGATATGATGTAAGTAAATCTTGGAACAATAAAGTATGTATTGAAATCAATTGAAGAAAACGTCTGATTATTTGCAATAAAAATTAATTTCTACACCTAGTTGAAATACATACACCACAAGTCAGAATTTTATGAGAATAGTTTTCATCTCACTTTAGAGCTATCAGCCCTATTCATCTATAACTTCAAGACAAATTTGAGATCTTTAGTAAACCTTGTTAGCATCTATGTGGAGTGATTCTGATATTTTTCCTTTAATCAAAGTATTCTTTTTAGCCTTTCTCAATCACCCTCAACACTGCTTGTATACAGTTCATCAGAGAAGGTGTGATTTTCATTTGAGGAGAACATTTTAGAGCAAGAGGATAGAGCTATTACATGTCTGAATATGTTTTTACATATCTGCAGCTATATCTGTATCTATGCAATATATATTTTTATATCTTTAGTTTACCTTTATATTTTACTTATCTGTATCATATATACATCTAATCTGTATAGGGATAGATGTATATTTATAGCCTCTATCTGTTGGAGAGTCAAGACTCTAATTTATAATCTTAATAATCTGTAAACTGTTCTGGTTAAGAAAGAAAAATATCAGTATAGATCAGGACAATTTCACACTTTCCTTACCCACCCATTCGACTAAGGACCTCACTAGCCCTGGTGAAATGTCTGAAGAAACCTTCCAATTCTGCATCTTCTCTACTTTGGAAGTTCCCAGAAGCAACCCCAGGAGGTTTGGGGCCGAAGGGCAGAGAGTGGAAGGTCTCAGGGTCTTGGACAAGGGGATAGCATTTACCCTGCGGCTGATGTCCAGGCTCCCTTCCCGGGCCTTCTTTCGGGTCCTGGGACAGCGAAACTTGGTAGCCATGGGGTCGCAGTTAATTCATATACCGCAGCAGCAGTAGGATGGGGCAGCACTACAAGCAGGCCCCACTGGGCTGGGTCCACAGCCCCATCTCTCCCTCTAAACACCGATCTAAAGGAGGAGACATCGAAGCCACCACTGGCTTCTGTAACGTTTAGGAAGTGTGACCCAGTAAGTGCCTGCTATGGCTTTGTGTCTTAGACTGAACGCTGATTCTCGAGAGGTGGTAGTTATGAGGCTCGTGCTCTGGTGACGACAATGATTAGTCCAGACACTGATACCTGCAGGAGAGCACACAAGGCAGTTCTCAAGTAATGCAGTTTCCTTTATCTGAGGTCACAATATCAATAAAACGTCGCTTTGGAGAAATTAAATGCATCTAGCAACCACTGGCCACATATGAAATTCTCATGAGGCATAAAGAGGCAAAGAGACAAAAAAGAAAAAAATGCTATTGATCCTGTCTTGACTCAAAATACTGACTTTTGTGGTATTCATGGACTGTTTGTAGTTTTCTTTGAAACATTTTATTATGCTTAATTTTTATTGATTTTTTTCGATGCTCTCACATATTTTCATTATAAGACTGTATAAGAATAAGTGTATTCTCCAACTCTGGTGTGGAAATTATGAGTTATATATGTTAAGGCCTCCTGAGTCCACACAGAATAATCAAGTTTTATCCTGACTTTATCGGCCAATATATATAAATGGATATTTGTAGCTGAATTCTTTTTAACATAAAATGGATATGTTGAATCCCGTGGGAGCCCCATCACTTCCAACCTTGAAGATTAAAAAAAAAATCAATGTTCCCCTTAGTTTCAATAGATGATCCATCACAGACTAGCCCATCATACATAGCATCTGATGGAAGTTATTTCTTTGATTGGCCACAAGCTTGAGAAACTTGGGAGGCAAGAAAATGGCCCCTAATTAGAAAATCCTTTTCTGCCAGAGCCTACTAATCCAAATGTTGGTCCAATTGGGTGAGTTTGCTGCTGCTTCCGGTCCAGAGTCAGCTATGTTATATTCATTGTGTCACTGGCTCGCATGTTAATGATGAGTTGGTTTCTTGACTCCAGAATTTGAATTTGAAACTTAAGGATTAAAAATAGCTTTCTGAAATGGACCTGGTTACTTTTAAAAATGTTGATATTGGAATAAAACATTTATTATGGATAAATCACACTCCATGTAGTAATAATTTTAGGGTGGTTGGGTAAAACTCACCACAGAGGAAGTAATCTCCTGAGAACCATTATTTAAATAAATGATTATGCCAGAAATTAAAATCTGATCAAAGAAATGATTCAATGAGTGAGTGCAAAAAATAATTTTCTAGTTCATGTCTTCCCATTTTGCTGTTCATATGTACTATATAACATTTTTGTTTGTTTGTTTTGTTTTTGGGGCCACACCTGGTGGTGCTTAGGGGTTACTCCTGGTCTGTGTTCAGAATTTATTCCTGGGGTGCCAGGGATTATACACAGGTCTGCTGCTTGCAAAGCAAATGCTCTACCTTCTGTACTATCTCTCCAGCCCTATGATAGCAGTTATTTCCTACCATTTATGAATGTGTTAAAAGGAAATGCAGGCAAGTTGTATGATATTTTACATTTTAGAGATGTGAATTTTAAAGCCATATGTAAAATATTTCAAGATAGCACCCTATATAAACTATTAATTAATTTTTGCTGAAATTGCATGAACTTTTCATATTTAGGCCACCCCATGGCAGAATCTACTCTTGATTCATGGGGTCAAAGCGATGGCACATGAGTGGGACATTTTCCTTGCACACGGTTGACTTAGGACAGACTGCCCCAAGCCAGGAGCCATTTCAGAGTGCATAGCCAGAAGTAACCACTGAGCGTCCACAGGTGTGCTCCTTCCCCCCACCCCCACCCCAAGAAAAAGAATCTACTTCTGATTCGATGCTCAAATTGAACCCTAGTGTCTGGCATGGAAAGCATGTCCACTGGACCTTTAGACTCTCTCTCTACCCCACCCCCACACTTTTATCTGAGACATTTCTTTTTCTTTTCATCTCAAAATGATTAAGAAAATAAAATAAAAAGGACTAGTTCTATTTTTAGAAAAAACTTAGATAATGTTTTAAAAGTTCTTCATATATCCCCTCTTCAAGAGAAATATATAATTTAGTAGATGCCAAACACTAAAGTAATACCCATTTTATTATGAGGGAAATTAAGTCACAATTTGTTTCAAAATTCTTTCTCAACACCTTCATACCAATGGCTTACATTCATTTTCTAGCAGTTACTCTAACATAATGAAAAGAAGGAACATGATTCCCATTTGGTGGGGTTAAGATAAAACATCAAGTCTGAGATTTAAAAAATTCATGTAAAGTGCACATTCGCCATGATCAATCTTGTTCTAATATAAAAATAAAGTCGTTCTCTCTAACCCCCTCAAATCTTTGAGTAATATTTACATTGAAGCAAGACACCCTGTGTTTATCCTGGGTTTACCATCCTGGCACCCTGCCATTGCCTGCAGGGGTATGCATACCCCAGTTTGAAAGCTCTATCATATCATGTATGTGGGTTTGAGTAAGAAGAAACAGCATTGTGCTCCAAGTCAGGGCTTGTGGGGTTTAGTCTCAGCTCTGACATTAACTGCTTGTTGGCCATCTTCAAGTTGCCGAATGTCTCATAGTCTTGAATAGTAAAATAAAGATGCTTGGAGTTTAGTTAAAAACAGAAACTAAAAAACAAAAACAAAAACATTTTAATTGCATTTCCCTACACGAGTAGTGAGTTTTATTCATAAATCCTTCTTATATAATTTTTAAGACTTATTTGCCATTGAAAAATCTGAAAAAATGTATTCATATGATGGCTATTATTAAAGCTGGAAAAAATTTAAATTATTATCTTAATTTTGTCTCAAATAATCCACAAATAAGTTTAGGTTTTATTTTCCTAAGTACAAGAATACTTAGCAGAAACAGAAATCATTCTTTCTCTTTTGTGTAGAACAAGTATAGATGAACTATAGTTAAAATATTTTTTGTACTTATATTTAAATATATCTTTCTGTGATTTTTTTCAATGACCAGAGCACCCACTTATTCACTGTTACAAATTCAGGTAACTAAACATTATTTTCTAGGAACATTACAAATTTTTATAAATAAAAATAAAAATAGCAATGACATGTTGGGAGTTCATGGAATTCTATCATGTTATTTATTGACATGGAGAAATGAGAAATTGTGTTGTCTTTGTTCAGCTCTAATTTAAAAGGCTACTTGTCTAGTAAAACGCCTTGAAAGAGAGAGGTGCTGTCTACCTACCGAACTATGTTGCACTGGTAAAGGGGTGTGTGTTCTTTGTATGACTGAAACCCAACCTATAAACATGTTTGTAATCATGGTGCTTAAATAAAGATATTATTTAAAAAACACAACAAAACAAACACTGAATTAAAGTAAAAGAACTAAAGGGTAGATACTGGTGCTTTGGAGATTTTTGTTTGCTGTTTTTTTTTTTTTAATAGAGATAATCTTTCTCTCTCTTATAGTAAGGAGATTAGGCAGATATACAGCCCAATATAAAAGACTTGGAATTCTAAGCTCTGTAAATCCTCTGTATTCAGTCATAGCACCTGGTTTGTTTCTCATTGCCTCTTGGGAATTGTGCTTAGAGGAATTGGTGCAAATACTGATACTGTGGAAATGCTATTATTGTGAGTGATAAGCAGTTCTTAATCTCTGACTCTCTGATTCGGAAGTCTCACTCATATCCTGCCAGCACCTCTGAAGCTCCAAGGTAATGGAATCTAAAACAGCTCAATTCAATAGCGGACTTTATTTATTTATTTATTTTTAGTTTTTGGGTCACACCCGGCAGTGCTCAGGGGTTACTCCTGGCTCCATGCTCAGAAATTGCTCCTGGCAGGCACGGGGGACCATATGGGGCACCGGGATTCGAACCGATGACCTTTTGCATGAAAGGCAAGCGCCTTACCTCCATGCTATCTCCCGGGCCCCTGAAGAGCGGACTTTAGATGATGAAGTTTCTAGTTTGGAGAGCCGGGCCTCCAACTACCAACATGTTTGTAACTATGGTGCTCAATTAAAGATATAAATAAAAAATACTAAATAAATTAAAAAGAGAACTCAGCTTCCTATGGTGTGGATGTGAAAGATGACACTAGTGGAGGGTGTGGTATCGGATCATTGTATATATAAAACATTCCCATTGTAATGTAAATCACAGTACCTAAAATAAAAAATATGATAATAATATTAAAAACTATAAAACATTAAAGTTCAAAAATGGTAAGGAGAAATATGAAAATTTAAGAACAAAATATTTAAATAATTTTTAACCATACCTGGGAATGCTCTGCACTCTGTAATTGTTACTGCTGGTGCTATGGAGACCAATATGGGAAGCTGGGAATAGAGCCCGGTTGGCAGCATGCAAGGCAAGCAAGCACCTTACCCAAAGTACTATGTTGCTGGTCTCTCAAGAACAAATTATATTGGATGTAAAACTTGAAAAAGTCATTTGCTTATTGATCTGGAATGAATATGGCTACGTCTAAAAATGTCAAGGACAGGTTCTTTATGACTTTTATCTAAATATTGCAGTGGTAGGAAGAGATTCTCGAAACCAATCTAGTCAGCCTGCTATCCATGTGTGACCAGACTCGGGCCCCATTAAGATGTTTACTGTGCTCTTCTCATTGCTGAAAGCTGTTTTTGATGACATCATTTATGCAGTCATTCACTCACACTATGAAATTGACTGACTCGTTCCCATAAGTACGCAATCTATCAGACCCTGGAGGTATGAACGAGACACTCTCTAAAGATGGAATTAGGGAGTAAATGGCATGGGTGCCCATAACTTTAAA
>PVKC010011699.1:15000-24515 GCA_004027635.1 Crocidura indochinensis | reverse complement strand
CAGTGCTCTGTCAAGGCAAGGATCCTTGCCAGTGAACACCTATTTCTGGTCCTTGAGGCTTTTAGCACCTGATGGAAACATGGTGCCCTCAGCTACAACTTGTCATAATGCCCTTGGGAAAAGCTGTCTCTGCTCTTTCCATAGGCCTGGAACTCTTGCATTTACTGGGCCTACAGGGCAACTTTCCAGAACCTACTACAATGTTCAGGCTTGTTCATCTCTGGGTAGTTACTGGAGGAAAGTCTGTGTGTGGTTATTTCACCACCTCCCTGGTAGGCCTTGCAGATCTTACCACCAGCTTGGTCTGGTGAGTGAGGTGAGTCCTGGATACAAGAAGCCAGGCCAGGTTTCACCTTCCTTCCTACGTGGAGCTAAGACAAATCTGTCCTCTCTCCTCCTACAGACCTAATGTGTCCTTGAACAGAAATGATTTCATAATATAGCTCTGGGGTTGAATGATTTCCACCCCCACATAGGGTTAAATAATTTGGGGACTTTGTAGTCACCAGGACTCTAGCTCCACCACTCACTCTGCCACTGGAGAGTGGCAGCGATTACTCAATGAATGAACAAAGGTAGATGCTGTGTTCTAATAAAACTATTTATAAAATCACATGGAAGGACAAACTTAGTCAGTGGGCTGTACCCCTGATGGTCACAGAGATAGAATAAATTACTACAGTTTGAGATCCCAGCCTTATTTGAAGAGTGTGTTCAGATACCTTTGATCTCACAATACTGTTGTATAGGTAGGTAGAAAGGTCAGTATAATGCACACTCTTAGTTTGCATGGAAGACTATGGAGACCCACAAATAACTTGTCTGGGGCCAGAGTGATAGCACAGTGGTAGGACATTTGCCTTGCACACGGCCAACCAGGATGGACAATGGTTCGATTCCTGGCATCCCATATGGTCCCCTGAGCCTGCCAGGAGAGATTTCTGAGGGTAGAGCCAGGAATAACCCTTAAGTGTTGCCGCCACTGGGCGTGACCCCTATAATGAAACAAAAGAAAAAATAATATCTTGTCTGATACCAGCGGCTAGAAAATTGGAATAAAGGGGTTGAAATGACAGTACAGCAGGTAAGATGTTTTCCTTGTTTGTGGCTGACCTGGGTTTGATATTGGCATCCCATATGGTACCCCAAGCCTGCCAGGAGAAATCCTAGAGTGCAGTCTCAGGAATAAGCCTGAAAACTAACAGATGTGATCCCCCTCCAAAACATAAAAAATAACAAAAAATTAAACCACAGATTTAACAGGCATAGGCCTTTTGTGGTCAAATCCAAGTCTACCATGTTGGCATTTTCCAGAAATCTGTCTTTTCCTATTTTCAATATGGGTTCTAAGAAAGAGGTGTCATGAACTCAAGTAAGTTTGATAAAGTCTTTATTAACAAAAGTAATGGAGATTTCTAATGCATATTATGAATCTGAAGATTCATATAGCATGTTGTGCTTTTCAAACATAAGGAACACTAGTGGCCTTTACTATTGTAGTCAAAGGCTCTCTCTCAAAGACTCATGCCTGTTGGATCAAAGTCCAGTAAATCCTTCAGTAAGCAGAACCCAAAGGAAGAAGAAGATATAGCATTGAAAGAATGTAAAGTTGAAATAGCGAAGCACTCAAGGTCCAAGAAAAACCATCCCTGATTTTTTCATTGATCTTGATCCAGCAAGATCATAACTGATTAAAAACAAAAACAAAAACAAAAACAAGGACTTTCAATGCTAAGACTCAATTCTAACCCAACCCATAGAATCCAAAGAAGTGGGGAAGGGAAACACATTTTGCTGTTCCTACACTATCTCTGCCCCTGTTTTTTTCTTCCAAGGAAAAACTATTATTTTTATGATGCAAATTCACGGCTGAGACACTTTTCCCTCTGATCTGTAGAGCAGAGGGGAAAGGTCCTCGCCAACTTGTAGCAAGAGATTTGGTTATAGTCCATATGCTCTGAAGAAATATCCTTTGTATAATATTAGATGCCAATTACAACCGCTAGAGTGTTTCATTAAGCTCATCCAAAAAAGTGAATGTCCCTGAGAGAGTTTTAAAGACATTTGGATGCATGGTTACTGGGAACCTAGTAACATTTGAACCCTGACTGAAAATACCCCATCTCCCTCAGGATCTCAAAAGGAAAAATACTCAAGGAAAAAAACAATAGGGAAAGAGTCAAAAATTCACATCACCCAAACAAAATGACAACTGAAGAAATAAAATATTTGCAAATCATCTATATCCACAAGGGTTTAGCATCTAAAGCATAGAAATTACTAACACAACAAAAAAACAAACAACCTTATTACAAAATGATCAGAGGATATAAATGATCAGAGGATATCATTAAAAAGAAAGAAACAAAAAAATGAAGAAAAAGAAGTCTTTTTCTTTGATGGTTGGGATGTTTGGTATAACCTCTATGGACAAAGAGCATAGCAATTTCTCAAACAATTTAAGAATAGGAATACCATGTCATCCAGCTAATCCACTGCTATTACTTATACTAAAATATGAAAATTAACCTCAAAACATATTTATCCCTGTATTCATTACAGCTCTGGTCACAATAACTAAAAGATGAAAGAAGTTAAGTATCTATCATGAGTTAAGTAGATAAAGAATGTTTTACATACATATGTATAAATGTATCAAAATAGGGAGCTGGGCAGTGGCACTGGAGGTAAGGTGCCTGCCTTGCCTGCACTAGCCTAGGATGGAACGGTTTGATCTCCCGGTTTCCCATATAGTCCCCCAAGCCAGGAGCAACTTCTGAGCGCATAGCCAGGAGTAACCCCAGAGCGTCACCGGGTGTGCCCCCCCAAAAAAAAACAAAAACAAAAAACAAACAAACAAAAAATAAATAAATGTATCAAATAGAATACTGTCAGCTATTTAATAAATAATATGACTATGAAAAGCTGGCTTTTGTAATAATATGAGTAGAGGTTATTGTGCTGAAAGAAATGTTTGGTTGAAAAAAAACAAATAATGCATAATTTTATTCATATGTGGTCAATCAAGAAAAATAAAGCAAGCAAACAACAGTTAAACAAATCCTTGAATGCAGACAACAGAATGAAGTTATAGAGGAAAGAGGAGGTGAACTTGGTAAAACAGGGCAAATGACTCAATTACACATTAAGAAAATGAAACTAGGGCCCGGAGAGATAGCACAGAGGTGTTTGCCTTGCAAGCAGCTGATCCAGGACCTAAGGTGGTTTGTTCGAATTCCGGTGTCCCATGTAGTCCCCCGTGCCTGCCAGGAGCTATTTCTGAGCAGATAGCCAGGAGTCACCCCTGAGCACTGCCGGGTTTGGCCCAAAAACCAAAAACCAAAAAAAAAAAAAATGAAACTAGATCTTCAGCTTTGATATATGATATCTAAATACTAACACTGAAAGCCATATGGCCAGAGATGTGGCTCAAAAAATAGATCATCTACATGACATATATATGTCTCTGAGTTTGATCCCTACACCCCATGATACACAAAGTATGGCCTCCAATAAGATAACAACCACAAAACACAGCAATAACAATGCAAAACTCTATACAACCACATACAAAAGAAAAACTCTTAGATTATGAAAGCAAAATAAGAATCAAATGGGAAGTGAATTGGATTGGGGCTGGACAAATTAAGTAATGAGGGTCAATTTTGTGGTGATGGATGAAAACAGTATTTTTGATTGGGATCATATTGTAGCCGATAAAGAAACAGATTTTAATGCTATATATCTGAAACCTACATTTTGTTACTTGCCAATGTCAGTTCCAGGAAAAATTAAAAAAAATAAAATCACAGTCTCAAAGTTAGCCCTACGCTCTTGTCTCCAACTCTGGTTTCTCTGATGAAATTAAGATTGTGATCCAAAGCTGAGAAGCAAGGTCAAATCAATGCCTCATGCACACTTTGTCACACAACCTAAAAAACACAAGAGATTTTATTTGTCCTTTATTTCTATGTCAGGAATCAAATCTAAGTCTTATTCATACAAGGATGTACTTTACCACTGAGCTACACCCACAGGGCTATATCTAAGCAATATCACTTCTTGGTTCTTATTCCCCAAAACATAATATGAAATGATAGATGCACTCCTATGTTCATCACCATACTTGTTACAATTGTCAAGATATAAACAACACAAATGCCCAATTACAGAGGAATCAAGAAGTTGAGGTATCAAAGAAGAAACACAGATGACCAAAAGGCAAATGAAAAACTATTATTATTGATCAGGGAGTTGCAAATCAAAACAAAATGTGATATCTCATATCATAGAGACTGACACGCATCACAAAGTCTAATATCAGCCACTGCTAGCACAGATGAAGGGACAAAGAGATTCTCCTTCACTGCTGGTGGGAATGTAAATTGGTCCAGCCATTTTGGAAAACTGTTGGATTATTGGGTCCTACTCTACTCAATGTTTGTTCTCCATCCTAGGGTGTGGTCTGGATCTTGCTAATGAAAAGCCCAGTTTTCAGGAAGACAGTGCATTCATTCTTTGATCTTCTTTCACTGAACTTCCTCTTTCTTAGGAGCAGAAGGCTTGTGTGATAAAATTCCCAGACGACATGTTAGAATTCCTGAACCCGTTCTTGTCCCCTTTCACCTCTTGCATTGATGTTTGCTTCTAGATCAATGTATCTCCAGTTCTTGGTTTTGGAGCCTGAAGCTTCATTCACAGAAACCAATATGGATTATCCTCAGAAAATGAATTTCCATATGATCTAGCAATACTACTCCTAGGAATTGTCCTAGGAGCCCCAAAACACAATGCAGAAAAGCCCTCTGCATTCCTGTGATCATCATAGCACCATTCACAATAATCAGATTTTAGAAATAACCCAAATGCCCAAGAGCAGATGAGTGAAAAAAGAAACTGTGGTATATCTATGCAGTAGAATACTATGCAGCTGTTAGGAAAAATAAATTCAGGAAATTTGGGGGGGGTCACACCCGGCAGTGCTCAGGGGTTACTCCTGGCTCCACACTCATAAATCACTCCTGGCAGGCACCGGGGACCATATGGGATACCGAGATTGGAACCAATGACCTTCTGCATGAAAGGCAAACGACTTACCTCCATGATATCTCTCCAGCCCCAACACCCTGAAGTTTTCTTATTCATGGATATATAGAGAGAGTATTATGCTGAGTAAAATGACTCTAAGGGAGAATGATATACAGAATTATCACACTCATGTGTGGTGAGAGAGAGGGAGAGATAGATAGATAGATAGATAGATAGATAGATAGATAGATAGATAGATAGATAGATAGATAGATAGATAGATACATAGATACATAGATAGATACATAGATACATAGATACATAGATAGATACAAAGATAGATAGATAGATAGATAGATAGATAGATAGATAGATAGATAGATAGATAGATAGATAGATAGATAGATGATAGATAGAGATGTCTTCCCCAGAGGCAAGTGGGGGGAATGTGGGAAGGAAACTGGAGACACTGGTGGCAGGAAATGTATACTGGTAAAGGGCATAGTACATTGTATGACTGAAATTCAATCATGAACAATTTTGAAAATGTAAAAAGAAAAACCAACTGTAATATGAACAATCTTGTAATCATAGTGTTTAAATAAAATAATATTTCTTGTTGTTTTGGTCTTGGGTCACATCCAGTGGTGCTCAGGGGTCACTCCTGTCTCTGCACTCAATAATAGCTCCCTGAAGGCACAGGGGACCATATGGGATGCTGGGATTTGAATTAACATTGGTCTTGGGTTAGCCACTTGCAAGGCAAATGTCCTACCACTGTGCTATCTCTCCAGCCCCTAAAATAATATTTTTTAAAGTTGAGGTATATATACACAATGCAACATTGTGCAGCTTTAAGAAATAACAAAATCATGCAATTAGTCACAACATGTATGGAACTAAAGGGTATCATGCTGAGTGGTCAGTAAAAAAGAAAGGGACAGAACAGAGTGATCTTCATATGTAGAACTTAAGATACACAACAACAGAGGGCCAAGAGCAACATAAGTGAAAACTGAATTGTTGGTTGGATGAAGTGTTGAAAGGGAGAGGTATTGGGAATCTTTTTTTTTTTTTTTGGTTTTTTTTTTTGGGGGGGGGTCACACCCGGCAGTGCTCAGGGGTTACTCCTGGCTCCATGCTCAGAAATTGCTCCTGGCAGGCACAGGGGACCATATGGGCACCGGGATTCGAACCAATGACCTTTTGCATGAAAGGCAAACGCCTTACCTCCATGCTATCTCCCAGGCCCGGTATTGGGAATCTTGGGGAAAGGGAAGTGGGTACACCGGTGAAGGGTGTAGAGCTGAAAGTATGTGCATGGGAGACCAAACAGACCCGAAACCATAAGGTATATAGAACAACACGTAGGCAAAACACTCCAGGACATTGAGACTACAGGCATATTCAAGGAGGAAACTGCACTCTCCAAGCAAGTGAAAACAGAGATTAACAGATGGGAATATATTAAGCTGAGAAGCTTCTGCACCTCAAAAGAAATAGCGCCCAGGATACAAGAGCCACTCACTGAGTGCGAGAAACTATTCACCTAATACCCATCAGATAAGGGGTTAATCTCCAAAATATACAAGGCACTGACAGAACTTTCCAAGAAAGAAACATCTAATCCCATCAAAAAATGGGGAGAAGGGATCGGGAACGTGGTGCTAGAGGTAAGGTGTGTGCCTTGCAAGCACTAGTGTAGGACGGACCGCGGTTCGATCCCCGGCGTCCCATATGGCCCCCCAAACCAGGGGTGATTTCTGAGCTCATAGCTAGGAGTAATCCCTGAGCGTCAAACGGGTGTGGCCCAAAAACCAAAAAAAAAAAAAAAAAATGGGGAGAAGAAATGGACAGACACTTTGACAAAGAAGGCACATGAAAAAATGCTCCACATCATTAATCATCAGGGAGATGCAAATCAAAACAACTATGAGGTACCACCTCACACCACAGAGATTGGCACACATCACAAAGAATGAGAACAAGCAGTGTTGGCGGGATGTGGAGAGAAAGGAACTCTTATCCACTGCTGGTGGGAATGCTGTGTAGTTCAACCTTTATGGAAAGCGATATGGATATTCCTCCAAAAACTGGAAATCGAGCTCCCATACGATCCAGCTATACAACTCCTAGGAATATACCCTGGGAACACAAACATACAATACAAAAACCCCTTCCTTACACCTATATTCATTGCAGCACTATTTACCAAAAACAGTACTGTAATCACTGAATTTTTATTATTCATTAAATAAAATGTTTAAATATGCTATACTATATAAAACATGTATAATCAAGGGCTGATTTGCAAGCTCCAGAGAACTGAGGCCAGGATCACTTGGAAGAAGGAACCATGGCTTTCTGTTTAATAACCCACCCTGCCTTTCTACCCTGAAACCAAGCAAGTCATTTAAAGTCCTCCAACATTTCATCTTTGGCTTCTTCTCCAGAGACTGATCTGGGATGTGGAAGTAATTTCTCCCCTTAACCTTCTTTACAGGAGGATTTGTAAACCTTCCATCATACATCTACAAGTAGTACATGCTGTTTATATGGAGGACAGTGTAGAATCATTGTCCCCAAAATATGTGAGTGAAAAGTTTACCAAGAGATGGGATGACAAGGTGCATGGCAAGACAGTAGCAGAGTTAGCTCCTGTCCCTCCATTAGTGAATAAATATTGATTGAGCTTGGAGACACTTGAGAAGGACTTGTTTTTTCTAGAGACCAGAGAATGGTATCTGAAAGAACAATGCAAAATTCAAGTCAGCATTGTTTTACATATATAAGATATATATTGTCACAAAAATATTATAATTTTATGCATTTTATCTTAAAACTTCTGGAACCAATTAGACATATACAAGATATATATGTGTATAATTTATACTGTACTCATTTTTAACATTTTTCTGAGGACATTCAGTTTGTGGTACTGTTATCGGTCAAAGAGATAGTAGCCCCAAGAGGTTGGAGTCAGAGAGAGAGAGAGAGAGTACAAGCATTTAGGACCTTGTTTTATGTGTAGCTGCCTCTGGTTTGACCCCCCAGCACCACTTATAATTCAACCTCCTCAGCATTATTAGGAGTGATCCCTCTCACAGCCAGGCCCCAACTTTCACTGTACTTCCATAATCCAAAAGATATGTCCATACTTAACCTCCCATATTATGATTATGACATTATTTGAAGAGTGAAAAGGCTATGATGCACTTAAGTAATATTGAGAAGAGATTATTAGGACTTTTTTTGGCTGGGTTCTATATCTAATGACAAGGATTTCAAAGGGAACTTAGAGATCAAAAGAGAAATGAAGATGGAGGCAGAGAAGAGAGGGATGCAGCTACAAGCGAAGGCATGTTGATGTCCCCAGAAGCAGGAAGTGACAAAGAACATATTATCCTTAGGAGAATCCAAAGGAAAGTAGCCAGGTTGTTTTGGTCTTGGACTCTGGCCTCCTGGATGGTGAAAGAATGAGCTTTCATTGCTTGAAGCTATGGAGCAACCACAGGAAAATAAGACAAATAAAGCTTAGCATGGCCATGTAGACATGATGGCTCCATGCTCTGAGCTAATAAAGCAGCACTACTTGGGCCCACTGGTGTGGAGGCCACCAGAACTTTTCTCTATGGTGCCTAGGAGTAGGGGGTACTTAGGGTTCAAATTCAAGGCCACACACATGTCCAAACTCCTTGACTATCTCTCGGAGCCCTTCCAGGTTTATTACTATTTGCTTGTTATTGGTTGAAAGCTTTATCTCAACAGTTCATTAACATACAAGTTCTATTATCTAAGTTTATACTGTACTGTTACAGTCAAGCGAGAAAAAGAAATGCTATTAAGAAAATATAAGGAAGTGGGAATGCACTTAGAGGATGGCACAGAAATGATCGATACTTAAGTCTTTGTTATCTCTTTTTTTTAGAAAATCTGCATGTTGTGAACATTGAACCCAGCACGTTCAAAGGTTCAACCCATACTGTTCAAGGGTTACCTGGACTCTTAAAAAAATATTTTCTTTGTGACTTTCAAATGCACAGAGAGAGGGGGTGTGTGATTTCCTGATCTTGAACCTTTGCAATTCTCTGTGTTCAAATACTGAGGCTTCAGGCCTCCCAAGTGATGCTTAGAGGACCCTATGGCCACTCCAGGAGATTCTTGGCCTACTGAGTAGAGAGTTAATTGGAGTGTTCAAGGATGTCAAGTACTGGGGCCTTGTAGTGCTTGGGACCATTAGGGACCCTGGGTGGGGGCGTTGCTGTAGAGGGAATCCGGTTGCCTTCATGTCTCTCAACTCTCTTGAGTCTGGAACAGCTAAGAGACTTGGTTGGGTAAAAAGAGGGACTCCAAGTGGAGGGAGAAGGGAATCTTCTAGAAGGGCCCACCATCAGCCATATTCTGTGAAGTTGGGTGAATACACACTTGCAGTTGGACCTGGACGCAAGTTCACGGGGAAGCCTGAAGTCAGCCCCTCTACTCTTTGC
>PVKC010011699.1:0-10000 GCA_004027635.1 Crocidura indochinensis | reverse complement strand
GCTGTGTCCCACCTGGACCAATAAAAAAGTTCGACTGGATGTTGGGTCCTTTTCCAGTTCTGTAACCATTGGGAGCCTGTGGGGTTTGTGACTGATTGGCAGGTGTCATATGCCCCTCAACAGTCCCCTGACTGCCTAGGTAAGGGAGCCCAGAGTTAGCAGCTCTGCTCTGAACACTATGCCAGGGGTCTCAAACTCACGGCCTGCAGGCTGTTTGCAGCCCTCCATACAACATTTTGTGGCCCTGCCCTAGAGGAACCTTTTTTTGTTTTGTTTTGTTTTAGTTGTTTGGGTCACACCCCCAATGTTTAAGGCTTACTACTGACTTTGCACTCAAGGATCACCCCGAGTTTGCCTCCTGCGGCCCCCAAGTAAATTCTGAAACTCTGTAGGCCTTCTGGACCCATCTTACAGACTCGAATTTCCAGAGAATAAACAAATAGCAGTCAGCAGTTACCAAGTATTGATAAATCTGGAATCCACAGCAGAGGAATGATGAATTTGTGAAGGAGAGAAGCCAACCAGACTTGGCTATATAGTCTCCTCATCTGCAGCAGGAAAGCAGGAATGAAGACGAGGAGAAGGGGTCTGGTCTCAGAAGCAGCAGCAGGAGCTGACTTCCTTCCTACCTAGAGCTCTTGGGTGACAGCCATTTTATTTTCTTAATGACAAGCTGCTAAATTGCCAACCGTCCTCAACTTTACTGAATATTTTTGCACTTGGAAACTCAGGGAGGGCGAGTGGTGCTGTGAGGAGGTGCTGTTGTGTGGACACCAAAGTCTGTGGCCAGCAGAACAACAGGGTTAAGAGGTTAATGAAGGGCTCTCAGCGGCCACCTCTGCTGCCCACAGGATGTGGGAAGGGAGGAGATTTGGTCTGAGGCCGGTTATTTCACAGGATTTTCACCAGGAGCTAATTGGATCCTCCAGTAAAGACTGGGGTAGATGAAAGAGGAGTGGAAAGAGGCCCCTCAGGAAAAGGCTTTGGCCTCAGAACTCAGAGGCTAGTAAAGTCTGTTTTGTCTACCAGTTGACCTTTGACCTTTGACTTACCACCCTGTAGTCCTTTGGATGTCCATGAACTCATTCCCTTCCCAGTGCTGGGGCATATGGGGGGTGGGGGTTTGGTTCCCAAAGTCAAGCTCAAACAATAACAAAATCACCTTTGATTGAATGGACAGGAGATCTGAAAAGAGGTAAGAATGTTTTGGAGGGATCAAAGTGGGGGTGAAGAGACTCCCCCGTAGGACCCATTTGGCATCTTTCACTTCAAGTGCTGAGAGCCCTGGTACAAGCAGAACAATAGCAAAAGAATGCAGGGAGACAAGCTTTGGCTCATTGCTTTTGATTCCCCCACACTTCAGCACCGGCCAAAACTCTGGCTCGGTAACCAGCCAAGTCTCGAGCCTGCGAAGTGTTGCTGGAACTGTGTTATTGTCTGTCCTTCTTGTGTGACACTCGCCTTTCACAGCACACACGGCCCACCAGGGGACTTTCCCCTCCCATATTCCAACAGTTAGTACTGAATCTCTTTGGCAAGGCTCTCGGAGACTGCACAATCTCGCACCTATCAGTCCTGGAAAGTTCTGGAAATCAGGCCTCTCTGCCAGACATTCCTCTGGGGTATTTTGCCTCAGCCAGTTAGTACCTCAGTCTCTGGGTCCTTAGATAGGAAAAAGATTTCTTGTACTCACTTCAAACTTTTTGTAGCATCATTAAGGAAGGCACTGAGCAGATCTAAGAGTAGCCATGGGTGCCCGGGCTCTGGGGGTCTCACACAGAGCCTCTCCCCACTTTTTTTCCAGCCTCAGTTGGTATCATGCCTCACACTTTCCAAGGCATCTTCACCTCTGATCCTCCTTTGTTCTCTCTGACAGCTCTATCAGATGGAGTGGGCAGATTCTCAACCAAGAAGATGTCAGGTTTGAGGCCAGGTGTTTCCAAATTTTGGATCTGGGCTGATCCTGTGGAGACTTCCCTAGGGTTGGGGTGAGGAGGGGCATTTCAACGTAATGTTTGAGGATCACAGAGTTGACTCCCCCCACCCCTCCTCTGCCCTCTATAGGACCTGTTTGAAATTCTGTGCCTCCATTCAAATTCTTTCATTAACTAGAGTCAGGCCAAGAAATGGGATCTGGACAAAAGAATCATGTCACAGGCTCAAATCAATGGCCTGGGTCCGGAAATATGGCTCAAAGGGCTAGAACACATGGTCTACATACATATGGCTCTAGGTTTGATTCAATCATAATATGCACCCCCCCCAATAATGCAGAGTGCAGCCTGATGGCCCCTGAACCCACTGTGCCTAATTATCATCAGATGGCAGAACTAAGCATTAAACTTCCTGGCCTAGTTGGCTCTATATGGCCAGAAGTACACTCTGATCATGCTAAGCATTTGTTGGGAGCCCCAATTCACTACCCTGAACCCCATTAAATACAAACAAATTAATAGTCAGACTTGATGGCTATTGCTTGATACTATGCTACTTATGACCTCTTGATTCCAGGTCAGGGGCCTATCCTACACCTGGCCTTTTGGAAGTTTAAAAGTAAATTTGAATGCAGAGTATATTTTGAGCTCCTAAATTGTGTGTCCCTAAATACTATTTCTGAAGATACATTTCCAGAGAGCCAAACTTACATGTATTTTCTTTAGTTTCTCTCTCCCCTACCATTCCTAGAGGATTCCCAATGCCCTTTATTTGTTTAAACTATTGTTTAATTAAAAATTTTTAAACACTTTAATTGAATTTATTTGTGTAAGATACACAGCGACACAGTTGTTTACTCTTGAGTTTCAGTCATACAATGTTGAGAGACTTGGGAGGGAGAGGGAGGGGTGGGAAGGAAAAGGAGGAAGGGAGAGATTTGTCATAGAGGCAGTCTGGGAGGGCAAGTGGGGATGAAAATAGGGGACATTGGTGGTGGGAAATGTTCAGTGGAGAAGGGATGGGTATTAGAAAGAATGATCACACTCATTCATGAAATATTAAAAGCACTCATGGTATGGTAATACTACCCAAAGACAATAGAATTGAGGGTCAAGAGGACTGGTCCATAGAGGAAGCTTGTCACAAGGGGCAGAGGAGTGCAGTTAGGACAGAGAGAAGACAACTATAACAATGCTAGTTGGAAATACAAGCATTTGCACTTTTAGCAATGACTCAAATTACTTTCTTTTTTTTGTTTGTTTTTTTTGTTTGTTTTTGGGTCACACCCGGCAGTGCTCAGGGGTTACTCCTGGCTCCATGCTCAGAAATTGCTCCTGGCAGGCACGGGGGACCATATGGGGCACTGGGATTGGAACCGATGACCTTTTGCATGAAAGGCAAACGCCTTACCTCCATGCTATCTCCCGGGTGCTCAAATAACTTTCTAAGAGGTTGTGACAGTGATTCTGTTAGGGCAGCTATAGGAATCCAGGTGCCTTTACTTCTAGGTCCAGTCAATCTGGAGGTGTCAAACTGCCCCTCATTTTAATTTGCATTTCCTTCCCTCCTAGAGAGGCTGAGCATCTTTTCATATGTCTATTGACCCTTTGAATATGCTTTTCTTTGAGTTCCCCATAATAGTTTAATTGTTTTTCTCTTTCCCAGGAGAGGAAGCTTAACCAGAGGAGGTAGTGGGCTGGCCACTTCGTTTGCTCCAGATTTCTGGTCTCTAAGATAGTTCCTGGCAAATAGCAACTGTTCTTTAAAGAGTCACTTCATGAACAACTGAATGTCCTTCAACGCAGGAATTCTCTTCAAAAGAGCCACATTATGGAAAAATTAATGGCTATATGTAAGAATCTGTCCTGGGAAATAATCAGTTTAGGGTTATTTATAACCAGAAATAAAATAGATAATGATATTTGATATGAAAACTAAATAATCATGACCCTAAGGTAATGTTCATATCAGGGACACTATTGGACATTGTGTTAAGAATTATTTTTTCTTAAAAGGCCCTGTTTAATGTATTAACATCTAAAAAGCAATTATAACATGTAGACAGAATATAATTCTAATTGTCTAAAGAAATGTATCTGTGTGCATAAAATAATTGGAAAGATAGGCACTAAAATATTCATAGAGGTTTAGTCATCTTGTGAAACATACAGAGTTTTCTTTGGGGCTTATACCTTTCTTTTATCTGACTTTTCTACATTTGTAATAGGGAAAAAGCAGAACGGCTATCCCTTCCTATGCTTTTATCTAGGGCATTCAATTAAAAATGCACATAAAGGTATAGATATGCACGGAAATATAAAGACCTCTCCTTATGTACAACCAAAAATATTGACTGATAAGGCCCACAATAAAGGAGGGACCTGATGAATAACCAACCGAAGAGCTCATTGGCGACCTCATTTTTCCTCGAGAATATATGTCCTGGAGCCTCTTTTCTCCCAATGAGGCCCATCTGTCTCCTCCCTCTTTGAAGGCAGCTCCGAGGGTCATCCATCATTTCTGTCTGGGGCGCAGGGTGCATCCCCTGGAAACTGGCCATGTAGTGTTAAGGCTGGCCCAGTCTCTGCAGCCAGCTGAAGGCTGCTGAAATGGAAGCAGACCCTGGCGCCAGTGCCATGATAAACAGGGTCGTTTCCAGCCTAGCTGGCTAAGGGCAGGTGAACCCTCTGCCTGCCCCCCTCATTCCCTGGCAGCTCCTGCTCCTTCTGACGCTGGAATAGAGGAGCTTTTCTTTCTCAGCACACTAGCAATGCCTACAATGCAAACAGATAGCAGAGCTGAGCTGGGGCACCCTGAGCAATAGAAGACACAGCCTGATGCACTCTACAACAGGAATGCCGAAGAGAGCCCTTTGCAGGGAAATGACCCAAACAATGAAAAAAATAAAAGCAGCATGCTTACTGTGGTTTTCTCAGGTGGGATGTCCCAAGCTCCCTGACAAAAGCCACAGCAAACAGAGCTTCTTCCATCTTGGAAAAATCCACAAACACCTTTCAGATATTCTGTCTCAAGTGATTGCTTTTCTTCTTCCTAACTCAGTGCTGGTGGTCCTAAAACTATGTGGTGCTGGGGATTGAACCTGGGATTTCAGTAGTAAAGCATATGCTCAGTCTGATGAGCAGTCTCCACAAATCCTGGAGTTTTGAGGGCTCCAGAGAGATAGTACAGGAAATAAGGTGCTTGTCCAGCTTGTGTTCAAGGACCCTCTGCACAACTTAGAATCATCTGAGCCCTGTCAGGAGTGATCCCTGAGCACCTCAGGGTATGACCCCCCCAAAAAAGAAAACAAGAACAGTTTTGCTACCAGCCTTATGGCCAAGGAAAGCTTGAGAGAAAAGGCATGAATTCTACAAGGGGGAGACTCTTAAAATCAAAGTAAAAGTCAGAAGGTCAAAGTTCACCAAGTGGTCACACCCCTTTCACCAGGTCTGGTTCCCCAACACCCATCATCTTGCCTTCTTCCTCCTTTCTGGCCTTCTAGAGCCCCTACAACTGTACCCCCTTCTGTGAGTGGGGTTTAGCCATGGATGAGCATCAGTTCAGCGCTGGAGGCATTCATACATATTCCCATTAATGACCCTCAAATAAAATTCCTTTTCTCAAGTTCCATGCAAATGCCACCAACTAATCGCACCTCCCTTGGCCAGGCATTTAGTCAATCTCCAGCCTCTCAATGCTCCTATAGAGGAGAAGCACAACCCTGGCTGGATTTCAGGTATAAGACCCTTACTTAATTCAGGGGTGTATATCCCCTGGTTAGCAGTTTCACAATTCCTTTTGCTCTCCTCCTCTGAAAAGATCCCTGACTGTGGGAACTTGTCTAGGCCAATGGCCACTGTCTCTACCCCTGCCCCAACTGTAGGTCTTGTCAGCCTGCTTCCAACCTCTAGGGCATAGTGCTCCATAAGCGAGAGAACATTTCCAGGTCACCAAGGGACAGAAGGCAGATGGCAGGATCCTGGAAGCAGGTTCAGAAGCTAGAATCTCCCTGAAAAGTCCACTCCCCACCCCCATCCAGTAGCAAATATCCAGGGACTCTGGTATAACCATCTGTGTCCATGACCTTCTCCTTGCTGTTATTGGACAGAGATTGATACTATGTCTGAGCTCGGCACCTAAAAGTTTGGGATCCCATTTTGGAGGCATGTTTGGGAGCCAGTTGGATCCCCACCAGCAGCATATCAGGCATGGCAAATGTGAATCAGCTGGGTAGGACACTGGGAATCAGCAAAGCTACTCAGGCCTCCTCGTTTGTTTTGGGTCCTTCTGAGAGACTCCAATTTACCCCTCTGCAGCATTATCTGAGGTGCTGGAAGAAGTAGAGGCCAGGGTTCCCCCGTGATTTAGAACAGGTGGCAATTTCTCACTCTCTCAGTGTCACTCTTCCCTTCTCTGCAGGAAGATCATAGAACCAACAGGCCAATGGTTTTTTTGTATCCTGAGGTACAGAATAGATTGAGGTCATTGGCTGGCTCAACCAACCAACCCCACTACCAATCCCCCACCACCCCAAACCCTGAAGGCTCAACAAACTCCCTTTAGGGTTCAAATGTGGCTGGTCCCAAGACAAGTAGATGCTAGAACTTTTCTAAATAAGCCAAGAGAAATGAAAAACCAACCAAACAAGGACTCACCAAATTCATGAAAAAGTGGGGAAGAAGTCTACTAAGCCTACTTAGAAGTCTACTAAGTCACTTTTATCTGTGGATTTTGCCTCCAGCATACAACAGTAGGAATGGGAGTAGCAGTAAACTGACAGGTTTTCAGATGGAAACCACACTCCTGGATGAAAAGAGGGGAGGACAGAAATGAAGATTGTCCCTTTGGGCAACTTGTGGCCAGGTTGCGGCTCATTCATGCAGTGCAGAAGAACCAACTGGGGTCAGACATGCCAGGCAGTGCTTGACCCTCTGAGGCAAATCCCAGACCCAGAAACTGTTAAGAGTCCATCAAAGAACACCTGAGTCCCGGAGTCCAGCAGAGAAAAGGATTATCATAGTAATTACTTAGAGACACTTAATTAAAAAACTCCGAAGACATTGAGTTTGCAGAGGCAGAAGCCTCATTCATTTCTCAAGAATGGGCAAAGCCAAGTATGGCTGTGGTGTGCCTTTACATATCAATAAATACCTGGGGAGCTCCCCCGATAAAGAAAATTCTAGTTTGTCTAAGGTTTCACCTCCCCTGGGCAGAGCACTGTCTGGCTCTCATATCTGAAGTTGGTGCCTGTCACTAGGCATGCGTCTTCTTCTAGACACTGTGACTTCAGTCCTGTATCATTTTAGGGGCAGACTTGGCCTAGAGAGAACATAAAAATAGATACTTCAAGTATGATTCAATAGTTGTTTCAGTTTGCATTTTGTTGTTGTTGCATTTTGTTTGTTTTGGGGTCACACCTGGTGATACTCAGGGATTACTCCTGGCTATGCACCCAGAAATAGCTCTTGGCTTGGGGGACCATATGGAATGCTGGGGGATCAAACCTAGGTTAGCACTTGCAAGGCAAATGCCCTATTGCTTGTGCCACTACTCCGGCTCCTCCAGTTTGCATTTTTGAGTCCCTCCCTATCCTGAGCCAAACCCTGCTGTTTGAAATAAGACCTTCATTTCCTGGGCAGCTTTACATGGTGTAGACCAAAAGTTTCCGGACTTGTTAGACCAACCACCCCTTTCCAACAGTTAAAGTTGGACCCGGAGTGATGTACAGTGGGTAGGGTGTTTGCTTTGCATGCAAAAATTAGATCTCTGCTAGATCTGAGCTAGATCTCCAGCATCCCAGATGATGCTCTGAGTCTGCTAGAAATGGTTCCTGAGTGCAGAGCCAGGAGTAACTCCTGAGCACTTCTGGGTGTAGCCCCAAAGCAATAATAAAGAAAACAATCCAGCAGTTATAGTCACTGGATACCAAGTGCCTGCTGTCTCCTGAAAGCCTACCCGTACCTCCAAACAAACAAATTAAAAGTGTCTCCCTGGCATTCAAGGTAACTTCTGCCTACCTGGATCATTCAAGCTCTGATCAGAAGGCAGACAATATTGCCCAATCTGGGAACTGTTACAGGTAAAGAAGCAGGTTCTGGGCAGAGGTGAGAGTCACAAGGGCCATGGGGCTGGCACATGAACACACGTCTCTCCCTCTGTCTCTGCCAGGTACCGCAACCACAAACTCACAGTTGCCTTGACACGACCCCTGACTTCTTGCCCTGTTTTGCTAAGAAATGCCATTTGGGCTAATTTCACATTGAGACTTTTGACCTGATCTTGTTCAGTGAATTTGAAGATGGAGCGAGCCAGAAGAAATTCATTCCCAGGAAGGAATTTTTCTTCTCCAGGACAATGTGGCACCAAGTAGGTGAGATGGCTGCCACCCAGTCATCAAAGCTCACCTGGAGTCCTCAGAATATGACCTCTAAGACACCTGGATGAAGTGTCTCTGAGACTGGAAAGTGGGCAAAGTAGCACCCCTGATGCAAGCTATGAGAAGCCTCTGCCTTCAATGCAGGCTGGGATTGGAGCTCTGGGCCTATATATACTTGAACCACCACCAAGCAAAGGTGAGTTCTATATGCAGTGTCAGGCAGATGCATGGAGCTCAAAGGGCGGCAGCACCAATGTCCCCCCTCTTCACCTCAACTGCTTCTAGCACTGCCTAGTTGAGGCCCTGTTGCACCCAACATTGCTGAGGGTAAGTATTGAACAGAAGAGATGTGTGGAAATGGGATGGCTCAGGGCAGAAGTTGTACATCAAAGAGGAACTAGAAGATCCTTCTAGAGTCCAAGGATGGAATAGTAGTATACAACCTGGTTGAGCCAGCTAGAGGGAGGAACGAAGACACGGAAAGATCCAGATGAAAGATTCCAGCATGGGGCTGGATGGTGGTACTGGAGGTAAGGTGCCTGCCTTGCCTGCGCTAGCCTAGGATGGACCGCGGTTCGATCCTCCGGTTTCCCGTATGGTCCCCCAAGCCAGGAGCGACTTCTGAGCACATAGCCAGGAGTAACCCCTGAGCATCACCGGGTGTGGCCCAAAAACCAAAAAAAAAGAAAGATTTCAGCATGAACAGAGCTTGGTTCAGGTCTGGCACTGTCCTAGATAGGATCTTCCTTATTCCTAAGGCAATAGTTTTGAAAATAACCTATCTCTAATGGTTAGATTATTATAATCTTCATAATTCATTTATAAGATAAGCACCTGGAATCTAGGTAGCAGTGACTACTCTGTATTTCCGCATTCTTTATGCCATGAGATCCACTTGCCTACTCCAAAGGATTCCAAGATTATGTCATAAAGAGGAGAATCCTCTGGATGCTGCTGACATTATTAGAAGTCATTCAAGGGCCCGGGAGATAGCATGGAGGTAAGGCGTTTGCCTTTCATGCAAAAGGTCATCGGTTCGAATCCCGGTGCCCCATATGGTCCCCCGTGCCTGCCAGGAGCAATTTATGAACATGGAGCCAGGAGTAACCCCTGAGCGCTTCTGGGTGTGACCCAAAAACCAAAAAAAAAAAAAAAAAAAAAAAGAAGCCATTCAAATAAAATAGAATTTCTGCTACATTTCAGGTATTAGCAGAGATGAGAATCTGTGTCAGGAAGGATGGCAGGGATGGTGGGGAAGAGAAACTTTACCTGGATTCTCATAAGGTACTTTTTATATGCATAGGAGAACACAGATACTTTTGAGAAGTCATAACTTCCCTCGGAAGAATTTTAAGTGTTTTCAGAATTGTGGAGAGTTCTCAGGCATATTGTATGACCTTAAAAAATATAAAGCTATTGCCTGCAGAAATGGAATATTGCTCTCTCACCTTATAGAAAAGCTACTATTGCACGCTGCAGGCCATGTTCAAGGGGTGGAACAGTGCAGGGGCTGGTATTAGGTTTCAGGACAAATTCCATTTTTTATTAGCTGTGTAACACCAACTCACCATCTGTAACCTGAGTGTGACCAGACTTCAGAGATTGGATCCAGAACTTCCGGCACAGTGGTGGATAATCCTGAAAGGTGCAGATTCCTTCAAAACTGCCCTAATGTTATAAAAATAACTT
>PVKC010011698.1:0-24431 GCA_004027635.1 Crocidura indochinensis | reverse complement strand
GTACACACTCTTTCCCTGCCACTACCACAGTGTGAGAGGCTTGGGTGCATTCAAGATTAGGCTCCATACACTACCATTACAGCCTAAAAAGGCACTGCAGCCAGAAGTGCAATGGACACAAATATAATGTCAGAAGAGGTGCCATCACCCATTAAATTCTAGCACAAGGAATCTACAAAGCTGGCAAACTTTATATGAACACTAAGCCCATCTTGTTATGCTTGCATTCAACAGTAAAAAGCTTATGTATGTTAAAATGGTTGAGGCTCTTTGCGCTGAACCCCAGGTCAATCTAATTAGGACTGATGACAAGAAACTAAGGGAGGGGCCAGAGATAAGTAGTACAGGTAGGGTTTTACCCATGGCTGATGCAGGTTCGATTTCTAGCATCCCATATGGTTCCCCAAGCACAGTCAGGAGTACTTCCTGAGTGCTGTGTCAGGACTAATCCCTAAGCACTAACAGATATGGCCCTAGAATGAAAAACCCCATAAAGTGGCTGCAGTCATGTTGTAATTAAGAACACAGGTCAAAGGTATTATCAAGGAATACTTCCAACACTAATAATAAGTAAAAATTTTGGTTCTTAAAAAAATATATAAGAAATTGAAAAAGTAATATGTGATGTCCTACACCAGAGGTCTCAAACTCAATTTACCTGGGTGCCGCAGGAGGCAAAGTCGAGGTGATCCTTGAGTGTAAAGTCAGTAGTAAGCCTTGAACATTGGGGGGTGTGACCCAAACAACTAAAACAAAACAAAACAAAAAAAATTCCTCTAGGGCAGGGCCACAAAATGTTGTATGGAGGGCCGCAAATGGCCCGAGGGCTACGAGTTTGAGACCCCTGTCCTACACTCAACCTCTGGTATCTGTCCCCCCTCCCCCAACACACAACCCAATTTTTTAAAAAGTCCTCAAGCTTATTTGGAGCTAGAATCCTTCAGTGCCAAATCTTACTTCATCGTGACCTAGTCTAAGTGCATAGTATAAAAAGAATATGGTAAATATCTACTAAATGTTCTGAATTTTACCTTATAGCTCATGAATAAATGATAAAAGAATTCTGAGTTTCATACTATCACCTTGGTTAAATATATTACAACTTAAAGTTTATGTACATAATAAATTATCTGTAGACTAATATATAATAAATTATCTGTAACCACATGCCAATTATGCAAGAAATACTAATCCAACAATTAAAATGTGCAAAATGTTGAAGATTAGAAAAGGACCAAGAGGTAAAGAATATACTCATTTGAGTTATTTTGCTTTCTTTTGGGCAGAGCAACACCTAGTGATTCTGGGGGGACTATGGGGTGCAGGAGATCAAATCCCAGCTTCTCATGTGAAGCTTGTACTCAGTGGCTCAAGCTATCTCTTCAGCACCACCATTTTTTAGTTTTTATAATGTAAACTGCATATGAAACAAAAGCTACTAATTGTATATTAAACTGGGGTAGGGAGAGGATAAAAAATATGAAAGCTGGGGCCAGGCGGTGGCGCTAGCCTTGGACGGACCGCGGTTCGATCCCCCTTGCCCCATATGGTCCCCCAGGCCAGGGGCGACTTCTGAGCGCATAGCCAGGAGTAACCCCTGAGCATCACTGGGTGTGGCCCAAAAACCAAAAAAAAAATATATATATATATATATATATATGAAAGCTGTATAGAAGTAAGAGTTGTTCCCAAAACCCCTGGTTCTAATAACTCAAAGGTCCCTTGAAATGCAGTTCAGGAAAGTTCACTAAGAGGAAAGTGAAGTTAAGTTATATTGTGAGGGATGGAGAGCTAGTACAGCAGGTAAGACATTAAGTGCGTAGTATGGAGCTGACCAGATTAGATCCCTGGCAACCTGTATTATCCTCTGAGTACCACCAGGAGTAATTCCTGACAGCATCACCAGGAATGGTCCCACCTCCCTGAGTTCCCAAAATCATCTATACTTGGAGCTAGAGAAAGAGTTTAAGGGGGCTAGAGTACATGCTTTGGGTTCAAACGCTGGCATAGCACAGTTCCCCAAGCACAGCCAGGGGCAGACCCCTAAAGCTGAGTAATTCTTGAGCACTTCAAAGTATGGTCAAATTTATACTAACACTAGATGACACATACTCTTAACACAAGCAATGATCAATTTTCTTCAGCTGAGGGGAAGAAGAGGTGGTCCAGTCTGTATTAGCTGGGTGCCCAGGGAATCATGAATCAACCCAGGAGTGGCCAAAGTGCTCACATGCAGGCTAAGAGCCTTTCTTCTCATAGTGTCTCTTGGGTCCCAAAGACGACCTATCAATTCTGCACATACTTTGGATCTCGCAAGAAGTGCTTGGAGGTACTCAATATTCAGTCTGGTGCTGCTTGGATACCAAGTACAGTGCCAGGAATCAAACCCAGATCCTCTAACAGATATGCTCTCTACTACTTTCAGCTATCTCCCCAAAACCTTTCTTCACATTTTAATATTCCTAAGTGAGCTACATTTCTTTTTTTTTTTTTTTTTTCTAGTTTTGGAGTACACCATGGTGCTCAGGCTTTGTATTCAAGGAGTCATTTGTGAAGTCAGAAATTTGAACCAGGGTTAGATGCATATTAAGTCAAATGCCTTATAACCCTAGGCCACATTCTTTAATCTAATGGTGTACGTACCACAACTCAAGAGTCAATTATTTTCTCTCCAATGTGCTAAATAGCATGCACAGTAAAGGCTTTTAATGCTATAATTCCCATGTTTATTTGAACTGCCTTTTAAGTAAATAATAAGAGCCAACACCAAGAGACCTGGGTTCAGCTTTCAGCACTTATCTATATACAGTGCTATATTCAGATTCTTGCACCAGAAGTAGTTCTGAACACAGCATCCTCTGGTTCTTTTATTAAATCCACTTGATCTCCCATGCTCAGGAAAGATCACCTAAAAGTTCTCTAAGAACTAGTTTAAGGGGCCGGGTGGTGGCACTAAAGGTAAGGTGCCTGCCTTGCCTGTGCTAGCCTTGGACGGTTCAATCCCCCGGTGTCCCATATGGTCCCCCAAGCCAGGAGCAACTCCTGAGTGCATAGCCAGGAGTAACCCCTGAGCGTCATGGGGTGTGGCCCAAAAACCAAAAACCAAAAAAAAAAAAAAAAAAAAAAAAAAAAAAAAAAAAAAAAGAAGCAGTTTAATAGGGGTTGGAGCAATAGCACAGCAGTATGGCATTTGCCTTGCACAGATTTAGGACGAACCTTGGTTTGACCCTCCAGTGTCCACCAAGCCAGGAGTGGTTTCTGAGCACATAGCCAGGAGCAATCCCCGAGTGTCAGTGTGACCCAAAAAGGGGAAAAAAAAAAAAAAAAAGAGCTGGAGATGGCTACAGCACAAAGTTTCCAGTCAGGAAACCTGAGCTTCATCCTGAACATTGCGTGCTACCTGGAGCATTGTCAAGAATGAACACACAGATTGGGGCCGGAGATAGCATGGAGGTAATGCGTTTGTTTGCCTTGCATGCAGAAAGTCATTGGTTCGAATCCCAGAATCCCATATGGTCCCCTGAGCCTGCCAGGAGCGATTTCTGAGCATGGAACCAGGAGTAACCCCTGAGCATCGCCAGGTGTGACTCAAAAACCAAAAGGAAAAAAAAAACAAAAAGAACACAGAGCCAGGAGTAGCTAGCTCTAGGTGCAGCCCAAAGACAAAAACTTTAAATGATAGTTCAAGTCAGACAGCACAAGTTTATAAAAAGAACTAATGTAGTAAAGTTCCCAATCTCTGCCTCCTAGGGGCATAGGGGCAACAATGGGGAGAGGGGAGAGGGGAGAGGGAAATACCCAACACCATTCCTAAAAGTCATGCAGTGCTGGGAGCTGAGCCCCAGGTTCCTGCAAGCAAAGCATGTATTCTAGCCCTCTGAGTTCTCGACTCAATCCAAAACCCCCTAATCTGAAGCAAATGTTTCTTTTGTAATAGTCTATAAAAGAAAAATATGAAGGCAAGAGGCTTTAAAATGAAAAAGATAGGGCTGAGCACATGATTTGTATGAGTGACACCTTGGATGAGCTCAACTGCCTGGCACCACGTATTATGTCCACATCCAGAGAGGAGAAAGTAGAGCAAGCAGGGAGGGCATGACCTCACCACCCTACTTACCCTTATTTAAAAGCAAACAAATAGGACTGTAGCAATAGCACAGCGGTAGGGCATTTGCCTTGCACGCAGCCGATCCAGGATGGAAGGTGGTTCAAATCCGGCATCCCATATGGTTCCCCTTGCCAGGAGTAATTTCTGAGCGCAGAGCCAGGAGCAACCCCTGAACACCATTGAGTGTGACCCCACCCCCCCCCCCCAAAAAAAAAAGAAAAAAGCAAACAAACACACACAATAAGCAGAGCACTTGCCATCCACACATGTGTGGGACTCTAAACTCATTGCCTGAGAAATAGCTCTTGGCAGATGCCAGGGATTGAACCCAGGTCAGTTCCAGGTCGACCACTTGTAAGACAAACACCCTACCCACTGTGCTATTGCAGGTTTTATTTGTTGACTGTGCCAAAGAGTTATCTCTCAGTGCAGAGCCAAGAGTAAATTCCTGGGTGTTGCCAGGTGTGGCCCCAAAACCAAGAAAACAAACAAAAAACAACACATAACACTTAAGAAAAGTAGAACTAGGGTATGCCGAACACTGGAGCACTTTTCCTTTTTTTTTTTTTTTTTGTTTGTTTGTTTTGTTTTTGGATCACACCTGGAAGCACTCAGGGGTTACTCCTGGCTCTATGCTCAGAAATCAGCCCCAGCAGGCTCAGGGGACCATATGGAATGCCAGGATTCGAGCCACCATCTTTCTGCATGCAAGGCAAACTCTCTGGCCCCACGAGAGCACTTCTCTTGCATTTATTAGGCTCTGAGTTTGAACTTCTACAATAGCAACAAACAGAAAATAGACTAACCCCTCAAGCAGGAATAACTAGAGGATCAGGTATGTACAGAAGCTTTCAAGACTTTAAAAGAAGTATCCTAAATTTTACTCATGTCATTTTTCTTTCAGGCCTCCTACCCAAGCTTTATCAGACATAGATAGAATTTGTGCCTTAATAAAGAAGAGTTAAGGGGCCTGGGAGATAGCATGGAGGTAAGACGTTTGCCTTTCATGCAAAAGGTCATCGGTTCGAATCCCGGTGCCCCATATGGTCCCCTGTGCCTGCCAGGAGCAATTTCTGAGCATGGAACCAGGAGTAACCCCTGAGCACTGCCGGGTGTGACCCCAAAAAAAACAAAAAACAAAATAAAGAAGAGTTAAGAGGAAAAGTCCTAACAGTTCTCAAACAAGTCTTCCTCACTTGATCTAATTTCTAGGAAAACAGGAAAGCTGTTGCTAGAAATTGTCCCCTAAAAGAAAATTCTCCCTAAAAGGGTGGGAAATAACAGGAAGAAAAAGGTTAGCATGATGCTTGTTTCTAGGGTTTTGCATTGTGAAATCAATAAACAAGAATTTCTGGGAGCCAGACTGATACAGTACAGCAGGTACGACTTTTGCCGTGAACACAACAGAGTAAGGTTTAGTCCCTGGCACTTCGTAAGGTCCTTCAAATCTCTCAAGGAGTAACCTCTGAAGACTTAAGAGTAGGACTGCTTGGTCTGACTCTCTTCCCCACCAAATTTCTTGTATACTTTTGTCCTGTACATGCTTATGCAAGTAAAATCCACATAATTAAAAAATATCTGCAAAAATTTTCTCTTTAAGAAATATAAAATAGGGGCCCTGGAGATAGCATGGAGGTAAGGCATTTGCCTTTCATGCAAAAGGTCATCAGTTGGAATCCCGGTGCCCCATATGGTCCCCCGTGCCTGCCAGGAGCAATTTCTGAGCATGGAGCCAGGAGTAACCCCTGAGCACTGCTGGGTGTGACCCAAAAACCAAAAAAAAAAAAAAAAAAAAAAAAAAAGAAATATAAAATAGTAAATCTGACTATTTGAAATAAATTATCAAAATAATTTTCCAATTTATTTTTTCATTTAGTATTTATAGTTTAATATTTTAATAATACGTTTTCCAATTTAATACTTAAGACATTTCTTGCAATTTTATAACAATAAGAAGCATTAAATTATTTTCTTCAAATAAATTATATATTAGTGTTTTTTTTCTACCTAACTAAAGGAAGTGATTATCTGGAATAATTCTGAAAAAGTCCTACCTTTTCTTTGCAGCTGGAAAGCATGCTAATAATGCTAAGACAAACTGATTGAACTGAGAGCGCTGGGGACCAATCTTCTGTTAGAATGGATAAACAGATATGACCATTGCTATAAACATGAGGATGAACGGGAATATTTTCACCAGTAAACATGACCTAAGAAAGAATAAAATTCCATTAACACTCAAATATTCTACATTACAAAAAATAAAATAGTCATGTAACTTTAAAAACAAAGAAAACCAGTGCCAGAAACAAAATAAACTGCTTGTTATTCTAATTAACTCGGTAAGTACTAGTTTCATTGTATAAATAAGCACAAAGTAGCAAAAACAAACACAAACAAAAACCCAATTACTTTATATTTCAGCTATTTAAACAATTCTAAATCATGTTCTTTTTTACATTGATGACAAAGACTTGAATAATTTTTAAAATTCTATTCTCTGCACATAGAAATTTAATACAGTTACCAGTATCACCTAAGGTCTTACAAGCTATAAATTTCACCTCTATACTACATGGCCATTATTATGGACACAAATAACTAACTGGACAAATAAAGGCTAAATAAATCTCTCAATCATAAAACTTGCTGTTTTTCTCTTAGACACAAATTTTTTTTTTTTTTTTTGGTTTTTGGGCCACACCCGATGATGCTCAGGGGTTACTCCTGGCTATGCAGAAGTTGCTCCTGGCTTGGGGGACCATATGGGAAACCAGGGATCGAACCACGGTCCGTCCTAGGCTAGCGCAGGCAAGGCAGGCACCTTACCTCCAGTGCCACTGCCCAGCCCCTAGACACAATTCTTTAGTTTCCCCTCTTTCCATCTTGTCTCAGCACTGTTTGTTTAAAAGACAGTAAGTCTATTATTTCCTTGATATGCTCAAATAATTATTTTTCTGAATAGTAGGGTTTCAGATCTAAATATTTGAACAGATAGAAAAGTAAATTTGCATATCCCAAGAAAATGGTAAACATAGTTCATAATAGTCCAAAGAACTCATATGAAAGATTATCTTTAAAAAAAAAAAGTGGGGGGACCAGAGAAATAGCACAGGACCTAAGGTGGTTGGTTCGAATCCTGGCGTCCCAAATGGTCCCCTGTGCCTGCCAGGTGCTATTTCTGAGCAGATAGCCAGGAGTAATCCCTTAGCACCGCTGGATGTGGCCCCCTCCAAAAAATAGATGGAGCCGGAGATAGTATGGAGGTAGGGCATTTGCCTTGCATGCAGAAGGATAGTGGTTCGAATCCCAGCATCCCATATGGTCCACTGAGCCTGTCAAGAGCAATTTCTGAACATAGAGTCAGGAGTAACCCTTGAGCGATGCCGGGTGTGACCCAAAAGCAAAACAAAGCAAAACAAAAAGATTAAGTTAATTGAGCAATCTTTAAGTGAATTTTATATTACAATAAATGCACTATTTTAATTATCATTAGTAGCAATTTCCAATTCAAAATTGGTCTTTAAAAAATCAGCTTAGATCTTAAAATATACAATTTCAAGGGTTTCACTTAAATTCAGTAGATATGATAGGATATTATAAACCAATTATTAAAAAATTAAGAGCTATAGCATCTCTCTCTTTTTTTGAATCACTTTTCTGAGGATGCTCAGAAATTCCTCCCTGCTATGCCTTTAGGAATCAATCACACCTGACAATGTTTGGGGGGGATCAGAAGAGATGCAGGAATCAAAATCATGTCAGCTGCATGTATGCAAGGTACTTGTACCTTATCTACTTACTATCTCTCTGGCCCCACAGCCATCTTTTTTTTTTAACTCTATAAAATATGGTCTCATATAAATATACCATTATTTTAGTAAGAACACCCAAACTTAAGTTGTAACAGAAACTGGAGTTATACTCTAGGCCAGCGGTCCTCAAACTACGGCCCAAGGGCCACATATTGTATTTGTTCCCGTTTTGTTTCTTCACATCAAAATAAGATGTAAGCAGTGTGCATAGGAATTTGTTGGTAATTTTTTTTTTTTTTGGTTTTTGGGTCACACCCGGCAGTGCTCAGGGGTTACTCCTGGCTCCATGCTCAGAAATTGGTCCTGGCAGGCACGGGGGACCATGTGGGGCACCGGGATTCAAACCAATGACCTTTTGCATGGCAAACGCCTTACCTCCATGCTATCTCCCGGGCCCCGTAATTTTTGTTTTTACTATAGTCTGGCCCTCCAATGGTCTGAGGGACAGTGAACTGGGCCCCTGTTTAAAAAGTTTGAGGACCCCTGCTCTAGGCACAGTTTTCGTCTCAATTCCATCCTCCTCCTGAATATGACAAGAAACAGAACCAGTGAACTAAGTGTAAACAGAGTAAAAATACAGTAGTTTTATATGTGGAATATATTAAATTATCTTAAACTAGATTTTTGCTCTTATCTTACTGCATTTTACATGTGTTGTTTTCAAAATCTAGCCACAATCTGAATTTATTACAATTGCACTAACATTTACAATTCCACAAAGCAATCTTTCATACAAATAGGAGTCCTCTAATATTTGAAGTATATCAACATATGGGATTAGGTTTTTTTTTTTTTATTAGCCTTCCTATTGCAAGACCTCAAACAATTGGTTCAAAACTCAGGATGTTTCTCTCCATGGAAATCTTTAGTAAAAGGCGAAAGATTTATGTGATCTGAAGAGAAACCAGAGTATGGGATTAGTTTTCTTGACTGAAGTTAAAATAAAAAAGCAGGGCCAAAGGAATAGCACAATGGGTAGGGCATTTTCTTTATACACATCCAATTCAGTTTGATCCTGAGCATCCCAGATGATCTCCTGAGCCTGCCAGGAGTGATTTCAAAGTACAGAGCCATGAGTAACCCCTGAGCACAGCCAGGTGTGGCCCCCAAAACCCAAACAAACAGAAGGAAATTTTAAAGGAACAAATACATAACTACATATTTTCTTTAACTTTTGGACATCCACTCTCCATTCTCACTAAAATCGAGGTTACTATACTCATTTAATAGGCAGTATAAGTCAAAGGAGAAAATGAAAATTTAAGTTATTTTGAGGCAGCAAAGTAAAAGTTTACTGAAAACTTGAGGTGATTAAGTTGTTTCCAAAATGAAAGCCTTACTTTTAGAGTTCTAAATAAAGCTATTAAAACTACCGAAAATAGGGTCAGAGTGGTAGCATAGTGGTAGGGTGTTTGCCTTGCATGCGGCTGACCCAGGATGAATGCAGTTAGATCCTTGATATCCCATATGACCCCCCCCCAGTCTGCCAAGAGTGATTTCTGAGCGTAGGATCAGTGCCACTGGGTGTGCACCCCCCAAAAAAAATAAAACCTACCTAAAATAGATGTGGCAAGACAACTGAATAGTATGAATGTGAAGTCACCAGGACCAAATAAGAATCTTGCTAAAAATTTTTTTGGTTTTGGTTTTTGGACCACAATCAGCAGTTCTTGGTGCCAGCAATGAAAGCCAGGTCTCAGGCATGTAAAGTATTTGCTTCAGTCCTTTGAGCTATCTCTCTGGTCCTTGTTTATTTAATAAAAAATTTTCTTCAAAGAAGTCATGCTGACTAAAGAGCAAATGAAGAACTACACCCAAGTCCTACTGCATAAACCAAGTAAAATGCAATTTTATTTTTGTTTGCTTGAGGTACACACTCAGGAAGAACTACACCAATCTTGTGTATAGGTCACTTCTAATTACTAGGAGACTATGAGGCACCAATAATCAAACTCAGGATCCTGCATGCAAAGCATGAACTTCAGCCTTCTGAACTATCTCCACCTTCCAACTAATTACACATTTTGGGAGGAGGGGCATACTTGGAAGTGCTCATGGGTCACTCCTAGCAGGCTTTGGGGAACATATGGGATACTGGGGGTCACAGCCAGGTTAACTGTGTGCAAGCATACACTGTACTAATACTCCAGTCCTAATGACAGATTTTTAGTTATGTGTTGCTGAAGCCAGCACTCAATCACAATTTTTAAAAAACAAACATAATAATAAAGGACCTAAAACTGTTAATCAAAACAAACTTGGAGTTCTGACTGCCCAGAAGCAATCCTCATGCTCCTATATTCCAAATATTATCAGTGTGACCTTTTTTCTTGGTTTTTGGGTCACACCCAGCAGAACTCAGGGGTTACTTCTGACTCTGTGTTCAGAAATCACTACTGGCAGGCATGCTATCTCTCCAGCCTCTTTTTTTTTTTTTCTTTTTTCTTGGTTTTTGGGCCACACCCAGTGGTGCTCAGGGGTTACTCCTGGCTGTCTGCTCAGAAATAGCTCCTGGCAGGCACAGGGGACCATATGGGGCACCGGGATTTGAACCAACCACCTTTGGTCCTGGATCGGTTGCTTGCAAGGCAAACGCCACTGTGCTATCTCTTCAGGTCCTCCAGCCTCTTTTTTAAAGAGCAGGTGAAAGGGGCCAAAGTGACAGGTAAGGTGCTTACCATCAACAGGAGTTAATCATTCCTGAGTGCCACCACAAGTGATTCCTGAGTGCAGAACCAACAGTAAACACTGTTTTTTGTTTTGTTTTGTTTTATGGGCCACACCCAATGATGCTCAGGGGTCATTTCTGGCTATGTGCTCAGAAATCACTCTTGGCTTGGGAGACAATATGGGATGCCGGGGATTGAACTCAGGTCTGTCCTGGGTCAGATGCGTGCACGGCAAATGCCCTACCACTGGGCTATCACTCCAGCTCCAGCAAGTAAACAATGAACACCACCGAGTGTGTCCCATAAACCCAACTCCCCCACAAAAAAAAGAGTATGTAAAAAAAAAAAAAAGTAAGAGTAAGAATAAAAATGTAAAAGTAAGAACAATGCTTTAAATACATACATTTCTGGAGTTAAATATACATAGTCCACATCTAATTAAAAAAATTTAATGTTTATTTTTTAGGCCATCACCAGAAGTACCAAGGTCAGTCCTTGCTGGTTCAGAGGGTATCATGAATAAATTTGGGGTTTCAGCATGCAAAACATGCACTCTTGTCCTTTGTAGTTCTTGCCCTTTTAGTTATTTCCTTGGCCCCTCAACCAAAAATTTTAAGCAACCTCTGAATAACTTTTGGTACTAAATAAAGTATTGTTCATGAAACTAATACCTTAATTGAAAGTGACTGAATAGAAAGTAGATAAAGGATCTTAGGCTATTTCTGTGGGTTTTTTTTCTAGTAATACCTTTATTTAAGCACATGGTTAAAAACATGTTCATAGTTTGATTTGTCATGAAATGTACATCTCCCATTCACCAGTGTAATCTTCTGTCATCAATGTCCCCTTTGTTCCTCCTTACCACCACCCTGCCTGTCTTTGAGATAGACATTCTATTTCTCTTTCTATTATTGTCACAGTAGTTGTTGGTATAGCTATTTCTCTAACTGCGCTCACCATTCTAGTAAGTTTCATATGGTGGGCTGGTCCTTCCGGTGCTCATCTCTATTGTCTCTGGGTATTATTACCATACTTTCTTTTATTTTTCTTAAATCTCACAGATGAGTAAGACTATTCTTGTCTTTCTCCCTCTGACTTCTCTCAGTCAACGTAATACTTTTCATGTCCATCCATGTCCAAGGAAATATATATATACTGGTTTCTTTAGTAACTCATCTGTTGTCAGGCATTTGGGTTGTTTCCAGATTCTGGCTATTTTAAGTAGTGCTGATCTGAGTGCAGAAGGTTTTGTATTGCGTTTTTTCTTTTTTTTTTTTTTTGTTTTTTTTGGGTTTTGGGCCACACCCAGTGACGCTCAGGGGTTACTCCTGGCTATGCGCTCAGAAGTCTCCCCTGGCCTGGCCTGGGGGACCATATGGGGCACGGGGGATCGAACCGCGGTCGTCCAAGGCTAGCGCCGTAATGCAGGCACCTTACCTTCAGCTCCACCGCCCGGCCCCGCCTTTTTTGTTTTCTGTTTTTGGGCCACACCTAGTGACGCTCAGGGGTTACTCCTGGCTATTCCCTCAGAAGTCGCTCCTGGCAGGCACGGGGGACCATATGAGGGAACCAGGGGATCGAACCGCGGTCCGTCCTAGGTTAGCACATGCCTCCAGCGCCACCGCCTGGCCCCTGTATTGCATTTTTGTTCCTAGGTTATAACACTAGGAATGGCATGCTGATCATATAGGAGCTCATTTTCCAATTGTTTTTAATTTATCCCACACTTATGTAGATTAAAAACTGACATAAACAAACCCTGTACCAAAAATATCTAATCACTATCACTTTGAAACTATTAGTTCTGAGACACTATCATCTGGGACCCCCTCTTCCTCTCCTCTTCCTCTGCCCCTGCCACACCCTCTTCCACTTCTTTAGCCTCAACCTCTTCCTGCAACAGCTCCCTTAGATTTCACTTTGGGTTCAACATTCACAAGAAGTGTATCTAGAGGGCAAGCTGACTGGTAGAATAAAATATCGAATGTTAGTTCCTCGAATACTCAGTGTTTCTAGCTGTACAGGTTCTCTTGTTCAAGATCACTTTCACAGCCTTAAGATGTGTATTCGCTGGAGAGATAGCACAGTGGTAGGGCATTTGCCTTGCAAGTGACAGACCTGGGACAAGCCCAGGTTCATTTCTGGCATATGGTCCCCTGAGCCTGCCAGGAGCGATTTCTGAGTACAGAGCCAGGAATAATACTTGACCACCAATGTGTATTCACACTGACACCTATACCTGTGATTGTTTCATGAAATTTAGTTCCATTCTTTAATTCAATGGTTACAGCCTCATGATTCAATTTCTTCAAACAACTCACAAAGCAGCACGTCACCTTTATGGTCTTCTAGTTCACAGAAGCCAAAAACTAGGAACTGATGGGCTTGGGGGTATGAATGGCCAGAAACACCTCCTCCCTGGGACTCGGATCCAATTTCCAGTGTTTTGAGGAATCTCCATATTGCTTTCCAGAAAGGCTGAACTAGATGGCATTCCCATCAGCAGTGAATGAGAGTTCCTTTCTCCCTGCATCAATGCCAGCATTGGCTGTTCTTGTTCTTTATGATGTGTGCCAGTCTCTGTGATGTAAGATGGTGCCTCATCATTGTTTTGATTTGCATCTGCCTGATGATTAGTGATGTGGGACATTTTCATCTGCCTTTTGGCTGTCTGTTTTTTTCTTTGAGACAGAGTTCATTTCTTCTCCCCACTTTTGATGGGGTTAGATTTTTTTCTTGTTAAGTTCTGTCAATCAATACCTTGTATCTTAGATATTACCCACATCTGATGGGTATTGGATGAATAGTTTTACTCATTCTGTGAGTGGCTTTTGTGTCCTAGCCACTATTTCCTTTGAGGCGCAGAAGCTTCTCAGTTTAACGTAGTCCATTTGTTTATCTCTGCTTCCACTCGTTTGGACAGTACTGTTTCCTCCTTGAAGACGCCTTTAGCCGAAATGTCATGGAGTGTTTTATCTATGTGTTCTTCTACACACCTATGGTTTTGAGTCTGATATCAAGGACTTTTATCTACTTTGATTTGACTTTTGTGCATGATGTTAGATGAGGTTCAGAGTTCGCTTTTATGCATGTGGCTGACCAGTTGTCCCAACACCATTTGCTCCATTTTGTGTTTTTCCCCCTTTATTAAAGATTAATTGATTGTATGTCTAAGGAATATAAGTTAATTCTTTTTTTTTTTAATTTCTTTTTTGGGTCACAGCTGGTGGCGCTCAGGGGTTCCTCCTGGCTCTGTGCTCAGAAATCTCTCCTGGCAGGCTCAGGGGACTATATAGGATGCCAGAAATCGAACCTGGACCCATCCCAGGTCTGTCGCTTGTAAGGCAAATGCTCGGGGGACCATATGGGATGCCGGGATTTGAACCAATCCATCGTTGGTTGGCTCTGTGCAAGGCAAACACCCTACTGCTGTGCTCTCTCCAGCCCCAAGTTAACTCTAAGATGAATTTTATAGTGCTAAATTCTAATAAGAATTTTACATATGTAATTCTTTCTAAACATAAAGCTTAAGGATCAGAACGCTAGTATAGTAGGTACAGCACTTGCCTTGCATGCAGCTGACCTGGGTTTGATTTCTGGAACCTCATATTTACCCTAAACACCGCCAGGAATAATTCTATAGTGCAGAGCCAGGAGCAACCCCTAAGCAGAGTAAGGTGTGGTAGAAAAGTAAACAAAAAGGAAACATGAAGCTTAATACTGGATGACTTCACAGTAATGAGATCTTCCTGAGAAAGGTATATAAACATGTTCTGGAAGTATCTAGAAAGTCAGATACCTGGGGCCGGTGAGGTGGCGCTATAGGTAAGGTGTCTGCCTTGCAAGCGCTAGTCCAGGAAGTACCGTGGTTTGATCCCCCAGCATCCCATATGGTCCCCCCAAGCCAGGGGCAATTTCTGAGCGCTTAGCCAGGAGTAACCCCTGAGCATTCAAATGGGTGTGCGCCCCACCCTCCAAAAAAAAAAGAAAGAAAGAAAGTCAGACACCTAGTTAAATAAGGTCAAAGAAAGTATACAGGGCCAGAGAGAGAGCAAAAAGGTCAGGGTATGCTTTGTAAGTATAAGGCCTTGTTTTAGTCCCCCAATACTGCATGATACCACCTAGAGAAACTTCTGAGCACAGAGATAAGTACCCCTGAACACTAACAGGTACAACCCCATACACCAAAAAAAAATCAACAATTGAAATTTTAAATAGGACCAGAGATAGTACCAAGACCTTACTTTCTATCTTGCTAATAATCCTTGTCACCACATATGCTCCCCAACTCCTAACTCCCAGTAATGCCTGGAGTGACTGTTGAGCAGAAGCAGGCAGAAGTGACACTTGGGAACTACAGGGTGTGGATTCCAAATTCAAAATTAAACAAAACATATATGCAATACACATGCAATGAGTAATACAAAATACATGAGTAACATAAAACTTTCTCTAACTATGAAAGTTAACCTGTAAAATAAATACCAAAAAATGAATACCAAGTTTCTCTGTGGTATTCCAGTATGAGCTCAACCAGGTTTGGAGTCTCCTCTCTCCCTGATCCAAACAAATCAATGAAAAAGGTTTCAAGAAAACAACAAAAAGTACCACTGGGGTATTTAAAGATAATGCGTTTGGGTAGGGCACTTGCCTTTTATGTGACCTACGTGGGTTCAATCCCGGCATTCCATGATTTCCAAGTCCCTCTAGGAATGATCCTCCAAAAAAAACAAAAAGGGAAGGGGCTGGAATGATAGTACAGCAAGTAAACTGCTGGACCAACAGCAATCCAAATGGTCCACCAAGAACTTACAGGAGTAAATTCGGAGTGCAGTGACAGGAGTAGCACCTGAGCATTGCCAGGTGTGCCTCCCCCCACCAAAAAAAGAAAGAAAGAAAGAAAATATGAATCGGTGGCCAGAAGGTGCTTCCTTGGGTTCAGGTTAGATTATTGGGACCCCGTATGGTCGGTCCCCCAGCCTGCCAAGATTGATCCCTGAGTTCAGAGATGGGAGTAGTAAGCCCTGAGCACCCACTGGGCATGGCCCAGAAACGGGATAAATAAATGAATATACAAAAATGATCATGATAATGATGCAATCTCACACCAATGAGAACAGCAAACATAAAATTATTTAGGGTCCAGTGTGATATTAGAGTGGGTAGGGCATTTGCTTTGCATGCAGTCAACCCAGCACCCATATGATCTCCTGAGCCTGCCAGGAGGAACCCTTGAGTGCAGCTGGATGTGGCTCAAGAACAGGAAAGGGGGGAGAGAAAGGGAGGGAGAATCAGAAGAATGTTCTAGACATTTCCACAAAGCAAAGATCTATGGAAACTTGCAGTTATTAGAAAATAAAACTTGGAATCTATATGCCTACCAAACATTGACACTGAAACCACAATAATAAATGTATAATCAGAGATAATATAGCTAATAAAACTTTTTTTTTTTTTGGTTTTTGGCCCATTTGAGCAGGCTTTTGACAGTGTAGATTCGGGTCCAGAACATTGTCTAATTTGCATGCATCAAAAGCCTGCTTGGATTGGCAGAATTAGAGAGGTGGAGGGTCCGAGCAGCCTTGCAGTGATTGGTGCAGGATCGAGTGGGAAAATTTGTTTCGAACCACCATCTGTCTGCATGCAAAGCAAACGCCCTTACCTCCATACTGTATCTCAGGAACCAGTTTTTATTGAATTCTACGCTTTACTGGGGCCAGAGTGATAGCACGCAGTAAAGCGTTTGCCTTGCATGCAGCCAACAAAAGAAAGACCACACATGGTTCAAATCCCAGCGTCCCATATGGTCCCCCAAGCCTCTCTGGAGCAAATTCTGAGCACAGAGCCAGAAGTAATCCCTGAGCACTGCCGGGTGTGAGAAAAAAAAAAAAAAAAAAGAATTCTATGCTTTAAAAAAATTCCCTTTCCAAAAACAAAACAAAAAGGGGCCGGAGAGATAGCGTAGAGGTAAGGAGGGTGTTTGTTTTGCATGCAGAAGGACAGTGGTTTGAATCCCGGCATCCCATATTGTCCCCTGAGCCTGCCAGGAGCGATTTCTGAGCATAGAGCCATGAGTAACCCCCAAGTACTGCCGGGTGTGACTCAAAAACAAAAACAAAATTCCCTTCATAAGAATACATCAATTTAAAAAATAAATAAATAAATAAAGAATACATCAATTTCCACATATATTCCTATATAGTCAAAAAAATATTTAGAGGAGCCGGAGTAAAAGCACAGTGGGTAGGGTGTTGGCCTTGCAGGAGACCAACCCAGGTTTGATCCCCAGCATCCCATATGGTTCTCCAAGCACCACCAGGAGTAATTTCTGAGTGCAGAGCCAGGAGTAATCCCTAAGCAGCATCAGGTGTGACCCAAAAGCAAAAGCAGAAACAAAAAAGGGTCATGAAGCAGTGGTTAGGGCATGCCTTACTATTACTGACCTAATTGTACCACCCCCTTGACAAGGCCCCAAGCATCACTGGGTAGATAGTTTGGGTTGGCACCTGAGCGTCCCGATATACCCTAGGAGTCCCTAGCACTGCAGGGTCCAAGCAGTAAAATATCTTTGCGCCTGACCCTGAACTGCCATCCTGTTTGGCTGAGTATCACAGAAGTGACCAACTAAGCAGAGTCTATTAGGTCCAATAGATAAACAATATATAAGTACTTGTTTATGTGTTTTTGGGGGGTTGGTCCAAAGGGTATCCAAGTACCATGTACACCAAGTGGTACTCAGGACTTACTCCTGGCTCTGTGCTCAGTGAACATTCTTGGTGGTATTCAAGGAAAACATGAGTGGTGCCAGGGGTCAGCCAAGATCATTGTATTTTGGCTATATTCTTTTGAAAACAGCAAATGTGGTTATCCTCAAAAATTGTATATTTTAGCACCTAAAAAACTGATTTCCAAGAATTGGGGAATTTTCATTATACAGAATTACCTTGCAATAAGAGTCAGCATCTTTTTTGCCAAGAGTAATTCATTTACCCACCATATAAGTCAGAAATCTAGAAATCATTCTATAGTCTCCCTTTCTCTAACCTCTAAGTGTCAATCATTTACTAGAGACAAACAGCTCTCAACCATGTTCCCCTCCCCATCTTCGTCTCCTATCCAAGTATTAAGCTATTAACAAAACTGTGGTGCCTCAAATATTAATGATTTAACCTGGAATTGAGGTACAGATATTATAAAGCCTTACAATCTACACTTATAATACCCCAAAACTACAAAAGATAATATTCCAATGCAAAAATAGAACAAATGCTCCTTTTAGTAAAATCACTCACTACCTCTTCATCATATCAGTCTACCAACCTATTTAGGAAAAACTATGTCCCAAATTCTAAGCTGTCCCATCATCAATGGCTCTGGGTTCGATTTTCACTTTCTTGCTCTGCTAATATCTATGGATGGGTTTTACTCTAATGTTCCTTTGAAATATTAAAGCAGCAAAGTACTAACCTACCAAAAGTAAAATGCTGTATAAGCTTAACTATATTATTAAATAAGTTAAACAAATCCATCTACAATATTTTATCATAAGCTTTTACATTATAAAAATATCACTAATTTACTGTTTTACTATAATCTAAAAACATTAGAAAAAGAAACAAAAACGAAAAAGAGAAAGCCAGTTACCTGAGGAGAGTCAAAAGGATATCTACTACTAAACTTAAACAGAAGTTGAAATTTTTCCCCTTCATATAAGGTACCTGGTGCACCTTCCATGTCTACAATCCACCTAGAATAGAAAAAAAAATTAAGATTTTCAGATAAATGGAATGAAGGGGAAAGAGAACACAAGCACTTCCTCTATTCAAGGCACTGGAACAGGAGTTATTCATGTGTAAGAGCATACTTTATTCTTCCAACAACTCTAAGAGTGTAGGTAATTAATACCCATGGCCTAATTCCCTTCTCTGACACTCAAGGGTTAATTAATTAGATCAAGGTTAGATAGCAGGCAAACGTCAGAGCCAAACTTTAACAGAAATTTAAAAAAGCAAAAAAATAAGGCAAAATCTCAAACTCAGGTGTGCTGACAACCAAAGTCAGTGATCTTCCTATTCAAATTATGCTTATTTGAGGGGCTGGAGAGACAAATTATGCTTATTTTTTGGTCATTTCTACAATGACTGAAAGCCTTTTATAGATAATATCAACTTTTTTTTGGGGGGGGGCCCACACCCGGTGACGCTCAGGGGTTACTGCTGGCTATGCGCTCAGAAGTCGCTCCTGGCTTGGGGGACCATATGGGAAACCGGGGGATTGAACCGCGGTCCATCCTAGGCAAGCGCAGGCAAGGTAGGCACCTTACCTCCAGAGCCACCACCCGGCCCCTCAACTTATTTTTTGATATAAATTATCTTAGAAACAATGGGAAAGTATCAGAACTACAAAGAACTGAGCTTTCAGAACAATTTTCACAACACTAGTCTAGAGAAGGTAAAAGAAAGCTAAATTGACATCAATGACTTGATAGTTACTCAAAGCTAAGTAAGATCTTTAGTTTGTACCTCATTATATTTATTTAATAAAATCCAGAATAAATTGTTATGGCATCTTTGATATAAAAAGTCATCAGGAAGGGGCCGGGCGGTGGCGCTGGAGGTAAGATGCCTGCGCTAACCTAGGACGGACCGCGGTTCGATCCCCGGTTCCCCATATGGTCCCCCGTGCCTGCCAGGAGTAACCCCTGAGCGTCACCAGGTGTGGCCCCCCCAAAAAAAAAGTCATCAGGATATATTTTAAAGTTATATTCTATAGATTAATATCTCCCTGGGTCAGGGACACATGTTTTGCATGCAAGAAGCCTGGTTTTATCCAAGCATCTCCTGATACCAAGAACACTGATAAGAGTGCCATATAGACAGGGAGGGGGAAGGGAAACTGGGAACACTTGTGGCAGAAATGTTCACTGGGTGAAGGGATGGATATTGGACATTGTATAATTGAAACCCAATCATGAGCAACTTTATAATAGTATCTAATGGTGATTAAATGAAAAAATGTCTTTAAACAAAAATAATAATTTCTGAAGAAACTTAGTGGCAGTACATTGGGTAGGGCACTTGCCCTAGACAGCCAATCCAGGTTTGATCACTGGCATCCCATATGGTCCCCTGAGCACTACCATGAAAATTCTAAGTGCAGAGCCAGTAGTAAGCCTTGAGTATTGCTGGGTGTAACACCCTTCTCCCCAAAAGGCAAAAAAGTCATCTCTGCGGGGCCAGAGAAATAGCATAGTAGATAAGGGTTTGTCTGGCATCATTCTCTTGACATTCCATAAGGTCTCCAGAGACCCAGGAATGATCTGAGTCAGAGCCAGGAGTAAGTGCTGAGCACTGCCAGTGTAGTACCAAACAAAAAAGCAAAACATTTAAAAAAGAGTGATCCCTAAACACTGCACCATGAGTAATTTTTTTTTGGGGGTCACACCCGGCATGCTCAGGGGTTACTCCTGGCTCCATGCTCAGAAATTGCTCCTGGCAGGCACGGGGGACCATATGGGGCACCGGGATTCGAACCGATGACCTTTTGCATGAAAGGCAAACGCCTTACCTCCATGCTATCTCCCGGGCCCCACCATGAGTAATTCTTGATTAGAACCTTTAGAGTTAATCATATCTCCACGTAATGTCCATGGATCTAAATGATTTTGGTTTTGTTTTTAAATTTTAAATGCAAGAAAACAAAAGGAGTATTAAGAATACAATTATGGGGGAGGGAGGAAATAATACAATTGAACTTGCCTTGCACACAGACAACCTGGGATGGATCTCCAGTATCCCAGATGGTCCACTGACCACCTCCAAGAATAGCCCAAAAGCAGGAGTAGTAAGCCCTGAACAGCTCCAAGTATGGACCAAAAACAAAAGGGAGGGCGCAGAGAGATAGCAGGAGGTAGGGCATTAGCCTTGCATGTGGAAGGACAGTGGTTTGAATTCCAGCATCCCTAATGGTCCCCCGAGACTGCAAGGAGCAATTTCTGAGCTTAGAGACAGGAATAGCCCCAGAGAGCTGCCAGGTTAGAAGACTAGCAGTATAGGTCAGCTCATTACCCCACAAATTAGAGTCCTTTGCATTATTATTTGAAGAAATGAAATGCTCACTGAAAGAAATCAACTAATGCATGCAATATTTTTATCTGATGCTTTCCTTGGGGGTTGCACCTGGCAGCGTTTTGGAGGGGAGATTTCAATCCCAAAGATGCTGAGGGACCATACAGTGCTGAGGCATTCAATTCAAACCTCCTGCACAGACTATACTCGAGTAATCTGTCCAAACCCAGCATAGACTCTTAAGAACTTGTTGCTTCGATAATGCATTTCAGGTACTGGAGCAATAGTACTGCAGCTATGATGCCTGGTTCATTCTCCCCACACCCCATACGATCCTCTGAGCTCTGCCTAGTGACCCCTGTGCACAGGCCCACGAGTAGGCCCTAAGCACCTCTGCGTGCAGCCACACTCTACCAAAAAGTGCATTGAGGGCCTGAGTGATAGTATTGCAGGTAAGGCCACTTGTCTTGCACATAGCTGACCCAGGTTTGATCACCAGCACACTAAATGGTCCTCCATCCCTCCAAGAGTAATCTCTAAAAGCAGAGCTAGGTGTCAGCCCTGAGCAACAAGGGATGTGGTTAAAACAAAAAAAAAACAAAAAGAATGCATTTGAAGATCATATCAGGTAATAAATGATGAACGATCGATTCAAAAGGCATCATTCTGCAGTAAAATTAGACTTAACTCCTTAACTATTTCACTTTGCCCTTTCAAATATTTTGCTTTCTCTTCTATCTCTCCCCTCACCTCCCTCCCTCTCTCTCTCTCTTCCCCCACCTCGTTCATTTTTCATTTTTGGGCCACCCCGGTCCCCGCTCTCGGGTTACTCCTGGTTTGCACTCCTGAAATCACTCCTGGCAGGCACAGTGGGCCATATGAGATGCGGGAATCGAACCGGGGTCTGTCCTGGGTCAGTTGCGTGCAAGTCAAATGCCCTACTGCTGTACTATCTCTGCTCCCTTCCCCTTTAAATATTTCAACTGTAAAATATTTTAAAATATAAACTTCAGGAAGATATAAATTCACCCTATAGTGTTCTAGGACTAAATGACATTACATACTCAAAATGCCTAGCACAGTTCACAGTAAATTAAATACAGTGCAAAAATAAACCCCACACACAGTGGGTAGGGCATTTGCCTTGCATGAAGTTGACTCAAAATCGATCCAGAGAATCCCATATGGTCCACAAGCAGAGCTAACCAGAGCCAGGAGTAACCCCAGAGCATTACTGGGTGTGGTCCCAAACAGGAAAGGAGGGATGGAGAGTGAGAGGGAGACATGATCAGATGGTATCACATGATTCTCCCCCAAAACCAAGTTGGGAGTAGCTTCTGAGCTAAGTATGGCCCCAAACCCTACCTCCATTTAGTCTCTCCCCGCAAAAAACTATTAAAGAATGATACGGGGAATGTTTTAACAAAGGAAAAGATGGCAATAGTATAATTTATTATCATCATACAGAATAAATACACTCTGAATGTATGTTTCATTTTCATATTTTGTTCATAAATTTAAAAAATCAATTAAAATTCACAAAAATATAAGAAGTTTCAATTTATATTACAATAAAGAAAACTGCCAATCTGGGGGTAAGATTCTTTCCTTACACAGGTTTGACTTGGACCCAGGATCGATGCCTGGAATCTTGAATGGTCCCAAGCCTATCTAGAATGGCTCCTGAGTCCAAGTCAGTAGTAATCCATGAACACCACTAGGTGTGGCCCAAAAACCAAGCAACAAAAACAAAAAAATCAGTCTGAAAATGTTATATTCTATATGATTAAAACTATGACATTTGGGGCTGGAGAGACAGCACAGCGGTGTTTGCCTTACAAGCAGCAGATCCAGGACCTAAGGTGGTTGGTTCGAATCCCCGTGTCCCACATGGTCCCCTGTGCCTGCCAGGAGCTATTTCTGAGCAGATAGCCAGGAATAACCCCTGAGCACAGCCAGATGTGGCCCAAAAACCAAAACAACAACAACAACAAAACAACAAAAAACCATGACATTTTAGAAAAAGAAAAAGAAACTGAAGATAGGTCAGTGATTACCAGGGACTTTCAGGTAGGGGAATAATAAATGGAGCACAGAGAAAATCTTTTTTCAGTAGCCTTGTTCTTAAAGCCTAACTACAATCCAAAGTACAGACTCAAAATCAGAGAGTGCCCAAGAGATAGTACATGCAGTCAAGCTGGAAACAAGCTCTGGCATCCTATATGGTTGCCCAAATACTGCCAAGAATAATTCCTGAGAGCAGAACCAAGAATAAGCACTGAGCACTGTTGGTGTGGCCCAAAAGCAAATCAAAGAAAGGTCAAGTCACAAATTAACAAATGGTTTCCTTTTGATATGATAAAGTATGCCCTTGTATGAATTTGGTTTATGTTCTTTGGGCCTAAAATACAAATATGATTTATTATCTGAGCAAAATTCATCTTTAAGTTTCTATTCTTTAATATCTGAGAATTTTTTCTTTTAATTTATGTTTTGGTTTCTGGGCCATACCATTCAGGTTACTCTTCAGGAATGACTCCAGGCAAACTTAGTGGGCCTTATCATCAAACCTAATTCATCTACACACAAAGCAACTGCCCTGCCCGCCTAATATCTCTTTGGCAGAGATAATTTTCTTGATAGGATCGATTATTTTAATTTATTTACTTTTTGGGGTTAGGACACACTCAGAGGTGCTATGGAGTTACTCTTGGCTCGAAGCTAAGAAATCGCTCCTGGCAAGCTTGGGGGAACACATAGGATGCCGGGAATTGAACCCAGGTTGGTCAAATGCAAGGCAAATGCCTATTGTGCTATCACTCCAGCTTCAGAGATATTTTTCTTAGGAGGATCAATTATTTAAAATTTTTCACTTCAGGTGCCCGGGAGATAGCATAAAGGTAAGGCGTTTGCCTTTCATGCAAAAGGTCATCGGTTCGAATCCCGGTGCCCCATATGGTCCTCCGTGCCTGCCAGGAGTGATTTCAGAGCATGGAGCCAGGAGTAACCCCTGAGCACTGCCGGGTGTGACCCCCCAAAAAAAATTTTCACTTCAGAATAATCATCATCCTCTAAGAGGACTGTTAAATCCAGAATAAATAAAATGAGTACCATTGTTTTTCTTTTTTTTGTTTTTTCAGTTTTGGGTCACACTCAGGGGTTACTCCTGGTTCTACATTCAGAAATCACTCCTAGCGGGCTCGGAGACCATATGGGATGCCAGGATTCGAACCACCATCCTTCTGCATGCAAGGCAAACGCTTTATCTCCATGCTATCTCTCCGGCACCCAAAATGAATACTATTGCAAGACCTTAAAAAAAACACTCCTGAAAATATTTTAAACTAATAAAATGAACTAAGCGCTCAGCTCAAGGGTTACTCCTGGCAGGCTCAGGAACCATATGGGATGCTGAGATTTGAACCACCATTTGCCCTGTGTTGGTTGCAAGGCAACTGCCTCACCGCTGTGCTATCACTAAGGCCCCTAAATGCTCCATTTTTTTTTTTTTTTTTTTTTTTTTTTTTAAAGAAAAGGAACCTGTACTTCTATTCTTTTCTTGGTATCACATTTGACAAGGGATTTTTATGGCTGGGGATCTTGCTTGGCAGGAGAGCGCATGTCTCAAATATGAGCCCTGGGGGCCAGGCGGTGGAGCTGGAGGTAAGGTGCCTGCGCTAACCTAGGACGGACGGACCTCGGTTTGATCCCCCGGTTCCCCATATGGTCCCCCGTGCCTGCCAGGAGCGACTTCTGAGCGAATAGCCAGGAG
>PVKC010011697.1:0-24532 GCA_004027635.1 Crocidura indochinensis | reverse complement strand
TGGAAGATACTAAAAATTATATATATATATGACCTTATATTATATATTATTATATATATTATTATATATAATATATATACTATATATATATTATATATATATATTTGGTTTTATATATATATAATATATATATTTATATATATATATATATTTGGTTTTTGGGTCACACCCGGCAGTGCTCAGGGGTTACTCCTGGCTCCATGCTCAGAAATTGCTCCTGGCAGGCACGGGGGACCATATGGGGCACCGGGATTCGAACCGATGACCTTTTGCATGAAAGGCAAATGCCTTACCTCCATGCTATCTCCCGGCCCCTATTTTATTATATTTTTATTAATAATTTTTATTTTCACCAAAGTGGATTACAAATCATTCAAAGTAGTATTTCAGGTACATAGTGACATTGAATCAGGGGCATCCCCACTACCAATGCTGTCCTCCCTCCACCCCTGTTCCCAGCATGCATCCTATATAGCTACTCCTTTGTCCCCCAGGCTGCTAGTTTAAGTGGTCCCTTCTGAGTCTGGCCTGTTGAAGATTGGGTATCAATTCTGTTGTAATTGGCTTTGGATTTGGTGTTCAAGTTGATAATTTTTTATTTCCACTCAATGTTCATACAACTGTTTGGTCTTGGTGCCCTCCATTATTTCCCTCTCAATTTGTGAGTTAGAACAAGATGGTTCAAGTTATGTGGTTCTGTTCGAAGGTGAGAAAAAAATAAAATAAAAAAGGAGGGGCAAAAATTCAAACAAGCAAAAAATGGAGGAGTTTTAAAATTAATGAACAGTGTAGCTTTTGGCAATAATGAATCCAATGATAAAGTATTGAGCCTCTTATAACACAGACCTGCTTATAAAAAGGATTTATATGTTCATAAGCTATTTCATCTTAGGTGGCAAAGTTTCACCTTAGGTCTTTGCAGAATATATCTGAATGAATATATCCAATAGTAGGTGGTCTCCCTGCACTATTATATAAAATATTGAAGATTAAATCATCTGGCATAGTGTCTACTAAAATATGTCATCCAAATTGCTATTTCAAATAGAAATTGGACTTCATTTCATTTCAGAGTCAAGACACAACTGCCTGTAGCACTTTGTTCACTGAGCATTTCTGCCAGAGGTTTGACATTCTCACATAATTAACATCTTCAGGTGAGAAACGTTTTTCTTGTAGAACTTATAGTCTAAAGATTGATAATATATAACTAGGAGGAACTCTGAAAGACTTGGCGATGACTCAGAATGAGTGGGTAGGTAGAGAGATCATGTCAGGTGTAAAGAAATGAAGGATTAAGAGAGTATAATGACAGAAGATACAAGTTTGGACTAGAAGACAACAGGAGTTGGTATCAGTTATCTATCAAATCAGCAGGGAAAAAGTTTATTTTTTGTCTAAATAGGGCTAGGTGAGGCAGTTTATTACTAGCATTCTAGCTCCTTCATGATCAAATGCTAATGAATCCACTGAGAAAAAAAAATCCCTCTAACTATATTTGGCTTTGTATATTCATTAAGAGTAGAACCTTTGGGGCCATAATGGTGGCACAGCAGTAGGGTGTTTGCCTTGCAAGTGGTTCGATCCCTTATGATCCCCCAAGCCCGGAGCGATTTCTGAGCATATAGTCAGGAATAACCTCTGAGCGTCACTGGGTGTGGACCAAAAAACAAACAAAAACCAAAACCAAAAAATATAACAAAAAATAGAGCAGAACCTCTGGGGGAGTTTTTGGAAATATTTATTTTTATTCTGAAGCTGTCAGCCAGCTGTGTGAATTTATGATGTTACTCAACATTAGTTTCACTGATGGAAAAGGTTAATTTTATATATGTATATGTTGTATGTATATATATATAATTTGTGGTAATTACATGAGTTTTATATAAACCTGGAGCACAGTATCAGAATCTATAACTACTGGACCAAAGGTAGAAAAAAGAGTAAGAATATTCTAGCACACACCCTACTGAGGATTTGGAGATATTCGTTGCCATATTCATTCTGAGCCTACTTCAGAGTCTGATTTAAAAGGGCTGTACATGAGGGGAACAGCTGCACTAGCATTATGGAGGGCAGAGGAGGGGGAAGAGTGATGCATGCTGGGAACAGGAGTGGAGGGAGGACAACACTGGTGGTGGGAATGCCCCTCATTCATTACTACCATGTGCCTTAAATATTACTGCTAAAGATTTGTAATTCACTTTTCCCACAATAAAAAAGAAAAGAAAAAATAAGAATAGCAAAAGCAATTTATCTCATGAGCATATAGCTAGAGTAGAGAATTTTGAACCTGCCAGTTGTCAGTGTTATGTATGAGAAAGCAGGAAGTGTGGACCCAGTGTAGTCAAACAACCTACATAGGGTTTGTTTTGCACATCTGATTATTCATTTTGTGTGATCCAAAAATTGCCTAAATGTTTTAATTATATTCCTTTCATTTTATTTTAATGAGCTAATGAATTCTTTCATCCACTTTTTATCCTACAATGGACCAATAATTATAACACCCAGAATAATCTTTTTAAGTTGCCAGAAATTGAAATTCAATGGAGCTCTTTCTTAGTAAAATGAAAGTAATAATTCTTTTAGCTAACAAGCATCTTTAAATACTTTGAATACCAACTGTGCATTGAGTCCCACACAGGATGGGAAAAACTAGATACAAAAGAACTCCAGGTCTACCTAGATATTAGTTTCAATATAAAATGAAAAGCTCATTTTACCTCATTTAGTTATTATTTACTATTGGTTATTTATCACTGGAATATGTGCTTTATGGTAGAAACAGGACTAGATGTCACTAATACATAAACTTTGAGGCATGATTAATTCAAAATTGCAGAAGTTGATACAAAAAGAGCCAGATCATAAATTTTTTTTTTTTTTTTGGTTTTTGGGTCACACCCGGCAGTGCTCAGGGGTTACTCCTGGCTCCATGCTCAGAAATTGCTCCTGGCAGGCACGGGGGGACCATATGGGGCACCGGGATTCGAACCGATGACCTTTTGCATGAAAGGCAAACACCTTACCTCCATGCTATCTCCCGGGCCCAGATTTTTTTTTGTTTGTTTGTTTTTGTTTTTGGGCCACACCCGGTGACGCTCAGGGGTTACTCCTGGCTATTTGCTCAGAAGTCGCTCCTGGCAGGCACGGGGGACCATATGGGAAACCGGGGGATCGAACCGCGGTCTGTCCTAGGTTAGCACAAGGCAAGGCAGGCACCTTACCTACAGCGCCACCTCCCGGCCCCCACAGATCATAAATTTTATATTAAATTAAATATATGGGAACTATGAATAGTTTACAACAAGGAGTGACATAGGTCCTAAGTGCCTTCAAAAAATGTATATACGTTGATGTAGCAGGTTAAAATGTCCAGTAGAATATCAGTGATGGTTTCTCTTAAATTCATTATCCTCACCCTTCCAACATTAGCTATTCTTCACTTAAGCCTTTTTCTAGTTAATATAAATAAATTCATTTATTTTATTAGTCAAAGATTGGCTGAAAATTATCATTGTAGTCACTTATATATAGAAGAAAATTATGGATATGTTTATAAAATTTAATGTAATATAAAAATATAAATATATTCTTAGTCAATGGTCCACTAAATGATAAATCTACATAATAGAATGTTATTCAAGGTCTAACTTTTATATTCATGTCTGCTACTTATCAGGAATAATATTAGAATGAAAATGATGAACACTCTGAATAAGAAATTCCTTATGATTTGTGCTTCTGAATTTTATGTTTGGTACTCAGTAATTGCACTCTACTCTGTGATAAGTAGTGCAATAGGAGAATCACCTGGTGCCAAACTCAAGATTGTTGAACTATTTCTTTAGTCTGTGAGTCTATAAATTAACTAAAGACGCAAAAAGATTATTTTTGAGGTAGAAAGAGTAGGTATGTTCTGTTATTCATACTAAAGTAAAATATTAAAAATGAAAAAAAGAATCAGCAACAGACAGAAAATCTGGTAGTTTCTGCTTTGACTGACCTCAGGCAAGTCTAACATTTTAGGTGATCCTAGCAACAAGCTTCAAAAATAGATGCTATTGATTATCCCACCAAGACAGAGAAATTATGAGTCATGTCTCTGGTAGCTGGCTGCTTTGATGACATTGTAATCCATCAAAACTTTCTGGAGAAAGTTCCTACTTTCAGAGTAAAATGTGAGAGAAGCTTAAATGGAAATCTAGAATAGGAACTCTGCTTTGCTGCTTTTCAGCCTGATACCTTTAATTGGAGTATGTGAGAGGCAAAAGTTTCTAGAAAAGAAACAGAATTTGGGGAGTATTCTGCAAGCTTGTTTTCATATCTCACGAAGTGTGGTTAAGTATTTTAAACACTTATTTTTCTCCTTTAACAAGAAGTCCGGAAGTACTTGATGGCTCACTAAAAAGATCAGTGATACAGCTTTTTTTTAGCCTGACACTAATTTGAGTGTTTCTTGCCCTAAGAAGCTTGCAGCCTGCCAGTTCTTGGTACATAGCTACCTGAAGACTACCATTGGTCAGAATTATTTTGTGTGTTCACTCTTAGGTCCAAGGAATGATGGCCATTTGTCTTTTATTCCATTTTGTGTTCTCCATTTTATTATTTAAAATAAAAAATTCAACAATTTTTCTTATACACTGTACCTGTAAAATAAAGCATGCTCTGAATGAACTGAAAACAAAAATGATGTTCAAAAAAACTAAAAGATAAGTCATTTATCAGTAAGATGCACAATTATATTTTTGAGTAGTTATGTATTATACTTCAAGATGTAAATTTTTTATGATTTTAGTTTTTGAAAGGTAGTGAAAAACGTATTATTCCTCAACTATATGAACATGTCTTCGGGAATGCATCTCTTGATTAATAATTAGTTTATTTCTGTTGGTATTCACCGCAGATATGTACTTAAAACTATTGGCATTTTAATCCTACTTTCATATCCAATAAAATAACTATGAAATTGAGACAAATGTGATATCTTATAGCCTAATTCTATCACACACATTCAAATATGCCCTCTGAATAGTAGCGGCAGTCATATTATTCAATAATGATTAATGTTAATAATAAATACAGATAATAATAATCAATGATAATGATTCCTTAATATTCAGAGCCAAGTCATGTAGTTCAGGTTATGATTAAGCTTTGCTTTGAATGTTGAACATTTTTTCATTTAAAAAATCTTTTGCTGTTAATATCATCTAACATTAATATTCTCTAGCAAATATTGCACTAGAAATATCTCATTTACATATGTTCTAGCATACTCTATGATGATTTTCCTCAAGAGTTCTCTGGTTCCATGTTTAAATATGAGAACTTAAGTGTGGTATTTATTTGGTGCTATTTTCTTTTACATTGCTGAGAATGTCCATTACTTTGCTTCTGGATTTTCTCTTCTCCTTAGATTTTACTTTTATTTTGGTGTCAGAGGGCTTGCATTTCTGAAGTAATCATTTTTAGAAGGTAACTTATTTGGGATATATCATACCTGACCAAGTATTTTTTCTGCCTTACTCTCCCTTCATATAGAAAGATGGTGTGCACTTTGTTTCTAAAGACTTTAAAAGCATTACTCCATTTGCATTTATTTAAATTGCAGTAGTAAAATCTAATTAAATATGATTACTAATACTTCCACATGAATATCTTACAACTCTTACAGATTTTAGAACTAACAAAAGTAATTTATATTATGATTATTCTTTATTATAACATTTTCTTATTGTTTCATGGAGACAAATATTTTGGCATATTTGTTGTGAAGATATCAGAGATAAATTATGTTTTTTCGGTCTCTTACTCAGACTTTTGTATATTTTAATATTTGTTTTGCTTATAGGTATTTTTCTTAATTGTGTTATGATTCTTAAGATGTTTTATATTTCAGATTGATGCTTTGCTTAAGAGTGTGCTTATTACATGAATAAGGTTTCTAAATTTTTGGCTTTATGGTACTTTACTTAAGGATTACTTCAAGGGAACTTTTGTACTGCCAGAGATTGAATCAGGATTGGCCACATGCAAGTCAAATGCCCTTGTCCACTGTGTTATCTCTATACATTGAGGTTTATCAAGAAAATAATGCTGCTATGTTAGTGATCCTCAAACATGGTTTCTTTATAGAGGTTTCTCCAACACAAACCATATATATGTATGTGTGTGTATGTATATATAAGAGATATGCTATCTCTTAGTGAGCATGTGTGGTAAAAGCACTTAGGATTCTTTTTTTTTTTTTGTCCCCTAAATTCCCAATACAGACCAGGCAAGGGTCTGGGTTGAGGTGTATATGGGAGCACTTAGGATTCTACCTAAGTCCTACTATTTGTAACTGTATAACTTTTCTTAACTATGCCAAAAAATTTTCCAATTTTGTCCCTCATTCAACTTTTCTAGGGAAATAAATTTTTTAGTAGTCTATGGAGAAGTTGGTAGTTTGGTCAGCAGTCTGGGAAAGATGTTCTTATAGTAAATAGAGGTCTATGTTTGTTTTTCTGCATGTATCTATCCAGCTCACCAACTCCATGTATTGAAGTGCCATTAGTTTTTTGCTTTACTTTGTATTTCTTACCCTAATATTAAAGATTAATTTATCATATACCTGCAGGTTCTTCTATGATATGTCTAGCCCATTGATCAGACTTTCTGTTTTTATTCCATGTCATGCTGTTTTAATGATTACTGTTTCATAGTCTAGTTTAAGGTTGGGAAAAGTGATGCCTCTCATATTCTTCCCCAAGGATTGCTTGGACTATTCATAAAGGTTTATTGTTCCATATGATTCCAGAACTTTGATCCACATCTTTGAAAATGTGATATGTACTTATAAAGGGATTGCATTAAATCTGTACAATTCTTTGTGAAGTATTGCCATTTTAAGAATGTCATTCCTACAAATTCAGATAACAGTATATGTTTCCATTTCTTTGTGTCCCTTTAATTTTCGTTTTTTATTTCTTTTAATTAAAGCAGTATTTTGGGGGCTCGGGAGATAGCATGGAGGTAAGGCGTTTGCCTTTCATGCAAAAGGTCATCGGTTCAAATCCCGGTGCCCCCATATGGTCCCTCGTGCCTGCCAGGAGCAATTTCTGAGCATGGAGCCAGGAGTAACCCCTGAGCACTGCTGGATGTGACCCAAAAAAGAAAAAAAAAGAATAAAGCAGTGTTTTATAGTTTTCTTTGTATGGCTCTTTCAACTCTTTAGTTGACTCCAAGGTATTTGGATTTCTTAAGCAAACTGTGATTTGGAAATATGTTCTTGTAGTATACTTCAAATTTGAAATAATTAGGACATTAAATGTAGTATTAATATTAGAGTTAAATTTTTGGAAATATTGTCTTCTTAATCATTAATTGTTTGCAGAAAAGTCATAGATATTTGCACATTAGTTTTGTAGTCTTCCACTGCACCATACATATCTATTGTTTCAGAAGTTTTATTGTGGAGTTTTAGGATGTTCTAAATATAGTATCATGTCATCTGCAGACAGCAACTTCATCCTTTCCTATCTGTCCTGAGATTTCTAAGATGAATTCTGGCACATAACAAAATACAGCTTGGTACATTTTATTAGTTTTAGAAAATACAAATGATTTCTCTCTCTTAACTTTTTCTCATTTTTGTTACATTAAAAAATATTTATTTGGTGCTACTTTCAGGGAATAAAAACATGTTTACTAAGTTTCCCTTCCCAACATTTTTTCCTTTTGTAATTTTTCCACACCTTGAATTATTCCTAGCACTCTCAGGAATATGGGATACTTGATATAGAACACAGGTTTTCTATGAGCAAGAAAAGCACCATACCCATTTTACTATGACTCTAGCACCTTTCTGTCTATTTATACTTTCTTCAATCATCAATTTTCTTCTACTTCAAAAATATTCTTCATGATTTCTTATACATAATTTTTTGCTTTTGGTCTTCAAAGTAATCCAATTGTCAGTTGCTCTTTTTGAAAGATGACAAATGTATAAATTTACTGTGCTACAACATCTACTATTTTAAATGATATGTTAATTGTAATTTTCTTTAATAGATGTTTTCTTCTGCTGCTGCCTAGGATATTTCTTGACTTGTTTTTAAGCAACTTAAATTTAATGTGTGAGTTTGATTTTCATGGTTACTATTCTGCGTGAGCTTATAGTAATTCCTAAATCTGTGACTTTTTAGCTTTAATAAGATTTGACAATTTTTTCCAAAGACCTCATCAATTTCCATAGCTGCTATGTTGTTATCACTTTTGATGACCTCTAAAACAGTTCTCTTAAATCTGCAGAATTCTTGGTATGAAACCTGGTACCAAGTGTTAGATTCATCTCTTTAACATTATGTCTCTTTATTAATTTAAACACTAATTACAAAATTGTTTAAGATTGAGTTTCAGTCTTACAACATATGCCACTCTTTATTTGTGTGTGAGTTCCTAGCAGTGATCGGCAAACTTGTTTTTCAATTAAGCCAAATCTCGCCAAAACCAGGATTGAAATTTATTTTGAGAGCCACACAGGGCGCGCACTGACAGAGGCTAGGAGCAGAGTCCTGACTAGAGTGGTCAGCCGGCGCACAGAAGAGCCAAATTAAAAGTGTAAAGAGCCACATGTGTCTCACGAGCCGCAGGTTGCTGACCACTGTCTAGGGTATATCTTAGGATATATATATAAAAAAGCTTAATTTAAAGAGTTTTTTTCTTTTTGAGGAATATATTGTTCCCCAAAAAGGCTAGACTAGATGGCATTCCCATCAGCAATGAATGAGAGTTCCTTTCTCCTCACATCCATGCCAGCACTATTTGTTCTTTTCCTTTGTTATATGTGCCAGTCTTTTGTGATGTGAGATAATACCTCATTGATGTTTTAATTTGCATTTCCCTTATGAGTAGTAATATGGAGCATTTTTTATGTGGCCATCTTTAGGCCATCTATATATTTTTTTATTTTTTGAAAATTTTCAATTCTTCTCCCCATTTTTAGATGGTGCTAGATGTTCTTTTCTTGCTGAGTTCAATCAGTACACTATTTTAGATATTAACCCCTTAGTAGATGGATATTTGGTGAATAGCTTCTCCCATCCATAGGTAATCTTTGTAACTTAGTCACCATTTGAGGTGTAGAAGCTTTTCATATTATTGTAATCCTATTTGTTTATATTTTCTTTTACTTTCTTGACCAGTGATATTTCTTCCTTGAAGAAAACTTTAGTTTCAATGTCATAGATTTTGCTTCCCACATTTTCCTCTATGTACCTTATGTTTTCAGGTCTGATATCAAGGTTTTTAATCCATTTTGACTTGACCTTTGTGCATAGCCTTAAATAAAGATCTGAGTTTATTTTTTGCAAGTAGCTGACCAGTTTTAGCAACATCCCTTGAAGAGTCTTTCCTTGATCCACTTTTCTATATCTTAGCCCTTGGTTAAAGTTTAATCAACTGTATACCTGTAGTTCTACCTCAAAATATTCAAGTATACTCCATTGATTTTTATTTAAATACCACACTGTTTTAATGAATAATGCTTTAGAGTGCAGGTTAAAGCTGGAAAAAGTGATTCTTCCCATCATTTTCCCGGTGGCTGTTTTTGCAATTTGTGGATGTTTATTGTTCAAGATCAATTTCAGGAGTGTTTGATCCACTTTTTGAAAAAAATTGTCAAAGGTTTTCATATAGGGATTGCATTAATTCTGTACTTTTGGAAAGTATTGCTGTTTTAATGATGTTGATTGTTCCAATTCATGAACAGGGTATATGTTTCCATTTTATTGGATCCTATTTTGAAAGTGTAGTTTTAGTTTTATTTGTGTAGGTGCTAAGCTGGATTAGTTAAATTGACTCCAAGGTACTTCTTTTTCTGAGGCAATAAAATCGTTTTTAATATCTCTTTCTTCTCATTCTTAACTTAGGTACAGAAAAGCCCTGGATTTTTGAGTATTAATTTTGTAGCCTGCCACTTTACTATACAAATCTATTGTTTGAAGAATCTTTTTTGTAGAGTCTTTAGGATTTTCTAGACATAGTATCATGTCATATGCAAACAGCAAGAACTTCAATTCTCCCTTTAATCTCTGGATTCCATTGATATGGTTTTCTTCTTAAGTTGCCTAGCAAGAAATTTCAATATTATATTGAATAGAAGTGGCAAGAAGGGTCAACCTTGTCTTGTGCCTGATCTTTTTTCCCATTGAATGTGTTTTTTCTGTGATTGTGGTAAATGGAATCAACTAAATTGAGGAAAATCCTCACATTGTGGAGATTATCATTTTCAGTGCTGGACCTTGTCAAATGCTTTCTAGGTACCTGTTGATATGATCATATGATTTTTTATTTTCTATTACTGGTGTGGTATATTAAATTGACTAACTTGTCTATGTTAAAATATCCTTGCATCCCAAGTGAATGAAGCCTACTTGGGCATGGCATATAAGCTTCTTGATGAGTGGTTGGACTCTATTTGCTAGTATTTTGTACAGGATTTTTGGATCTGTGTTCATTGCAGATATCAGTAATTTTCTTTTTGATTGTAGTTTTCTCTGTATCTTTTGCTCTCAAGGTGATGTTAGCTTCAGAAAAACTACTTTGGAGTATTTCTAAAAGAGCCTAACATGAAATTTCTTTGTGTATGGATGGTTATATAGAATATTATGCCAAGTGAAATGAGTCAAAAGGAGAGGGATTTATCCAATGACAATAGAGACGAGGACCAGAAGAACCAATTTATGTTAGAAAGTTTGACAAAAATAGTGGAGGAGTGCTCGCTTCAGCAGCACATATACTAAAATTGGAACGATACAGAGAAGATTAGCATGGCCACTGCGCAAGGATGACACGCAAATTCGTGAAGCGTTCCATATTTAAAAAAATAGTGGAGGAGTGCTGTTCAGGTAAAGAAGGAACCGTTATGACAATGATAAATGGAAATGATCACTCTGGACAAGAACTGAGTCCTGAAAGGTCATAGAGTGAGATACATGATACTGTTTTTTTTTATAAAACTATTGTAAACTAAAGTGTCTAAAAGAAAAAAGAAGGCACGAATTTGTTTTTTTCCTGTTTCTAATTGGTGAGCTAAGTATTTTACTTCCACCAGCAAACTGATGAGCAATGTACTTCTTAAACATTCCTTTCCTTAAACATTCCTGATTTCGTATTCTTCTTTGATATTTGCCAGAAGTCTTTTATCTTTAGCAACAACCTTAATTTAAAATATACTTTGTTGCAGTCAGTCGCATAAAGGTAAAATCAAAATTTCATTAAATGACCTTCACATAAATAAATGTATCCTTGTATGCCTAAGAATGAGTTGAAGGTAATTTGCCTTACAAATCATGTTTCTGAGACTGATGGACTCATACCCATATTGAAGGCTCTTTAATTGGGTTCTGGTCATGAGTTGAGAGTGCACAGCAGGTTTAAACAAAAAGGTTTTCTTTCTTAATACAGAGAACCATGAAGAAATAGAGTCCCAAACATACAGTATGAAAAAGAACAGAGGCACAGTGAGCATTGGAGAATGCTGTACAGCTTTCTTTTGTTTTAAGTTACAAAACAAACATATCCTAGCATCTGCTGGGATGCTCAAGGTCACCAATGCTTCTCACCAATGTTTCTCTGAGTGTGGATTGACAACATATACTGTGATTCCAGGGCACAAATAATTGGACCTAATTTTGGGCAACTGCATTCATTTTTAATTTTTATTTAATGAGATACGGTTTACAAATTACTTGATAGTTGAGTTTCAGGCATATACTATTTCAACACCAATCTCACTTTTCAAGTGTCAACTCCCATCACCAGTCCTTTCATACTCTATCATTTCTAACTCACCAAACCAATCTCTTCCATTTCCTGCTTGCCATTTCCTTGACACGCATATTAATATTCAGTAGTTTCAGATAAATGAAATATTTTCAGTGTTGTTGAGTCTCTGCTTTAAATGTATAACTATACCACTCTCCCACATCTCCAATGTAAACAAATCTGTGTTCCCCAATTACTTCCTTTTTTCTTCCCTTTTTGATTTATTTTCTCTGATCTTTTTTCCTTTATAGTCTCTGAGACTGATAGTGATATATAAAATGGGTGTCCCTATTTTACTTCATTATATTTTCTAATACAACTATTATGTATACCAAATGTAAATTATATAATTTTGTGTTTGTCCTTTTTATTCTTGCTTACGTTCTTTACATGATATCTTTAAATTTTAACTAGCTTGCAATAAAAATTAAATGATGTCATCATTCTTTGAAGTTGCATAGCATTCCATCATGTATCTTCATTGGACACCTAGGTTGATTCAATATCTTGACAATTTACTCAATATTCTTTTTTTTAATCTCTTTTTTTTCTTGTTTTTTTTTGGGGGGGGGGACACCTGGTGACGCTCAGGGGTTACTCCTAGCTATTTGCTCAGAAGTCGCTCCTGGCATGCACGGGGGACCATATGGGGAACCAGGGGATCTAACCGCGGTCCATCCTAGGTTAGCGCAGGCAAGGCAGGCACCTTGCCTCCAGCACCACTGCCCAGCCCCGCACATATATTCTTTTAATGAATTTTTTTAAGTTCTGGAGAAAGTTACCTAAACTGGATTTGCTGGGTCATATTAAACGTAATTAAACTTAATTCTAAGTTTACTCTCCACACCATTTTCCATAGGGGTTGAAACAAAAAACATTTGAAGCAGCAGTTGGTGAAATTTCCTTTTTCATCACATTTGTCAGTATAGATCATTTCAATGATTTTTGATATGTGTCATTCTCACCAGTGTGAAGTAATGTCTCATTTTTTCGTGCTATGGATTTTCCTTATGATAAGTAATGGTGAGAACTTTTTGTTTTGTTTAAAAAATTATTTATTTAAGCATCATGGTTAATAAAATGTTCTTAGTAGGGTTTCAGTCATTGAATATACACCACTCTTCACCAGTGTACCTTTACTACCACCAATGTTCCCCATTCCCTCTTCCTCCATTTCTTCAGGACAGGAATTCTTTTCTTCCTCTCACCATCATTGTCATGTTAGTTGTTAGTGTAGTTATATCTCTAACTCCACTCATGGGCTGATAGTTCCAGGCTTCATCTCTATTGACTCTGGGTTTTATTATCACACTGTCTTTTATTTTTCTTAAATTCCACAGATGAATGAGACTTTTCTGTGTCTATCTTTCTCCATATGACTCATTTTGCTAAGTATTATTGTCTCCATGTCCATCCATGTATAGGTAAATTCCATGACTTCATTTTTCCCAACAGCTGCGTAGTATTCCACTGTGTAGATGTACCATTGTTTCTTTAGCCACTCCTCCATTGTTGGGCTCCTGTGTTTTTTTTTGTTGTTGTTGTTGTTATTGTTTGCTTGCTTTGATTTGGGGAAACCACACCCTGTGATGCTCAGGGTTACTCCTGGCTATGTGCTCAGAAATTGGCTCTGGCTCCAGGGACCATATGACACTCCAGGGTATCAAACCAAGGTCTGTCCTAGATCTGCTGACATACAAGGCAAATGCCCTATCACTGTGCTATCACTATGGTCCCTGTTTTTGTTTTGTTTTGCTTTCTTATATTCTGGCTATTTTGTATAGAACTACAATGAAAATAGGAGTGCAGAAGGCAGTTTTGTATTGTGTTTTTGTGTTTCTAGAGTATATACCTAGGAATTACTGGATCATATGGGAGCTTAATTTCCAGGTTTTTTAAGAGTATATATAGTGTTTCCAAAAAGGCTGGAATAGACAGCATTCCCACCAGCAGCAAAGGATACTTCCTTTCTCCCCACATCCACATCAGCAATGATTGTTCTTAATCTTTTTGATGTGTGTTAGTCTCTGTGGCATGAGATGATGCCTCAATGTTGTTTTGATTTATTTGCATCTTCCTGATAATTAGTGTTGTGGAGCATTTTTCATATGCCTTTTAGCCATCTGTATTAAATTTTTAGTTTAAAAAAAAGCTATATTCCACACACATAAACAAAAATGGCAACACAGAAGTAAATATCATTAGTTTCTCTCAATATCAATAGGTTAAATTTCTCTAAGAAAAGACAAATCAAGAGTACAATTTAACACAAGTGCATAATTTAATACAAACACATATAAAATAGTAAACAATGTAAGAAAATGTAGAATTTCTTACACATGTCTAGTTATAGGTATCATTGCATTCATTGGTTTTTTATTATTTTATTTAATCACGTTATAACATTGCTCTGAAATCTTCAGTAAAGCTACCTGGTCTGGTCTGTGCAAGGTAAATCCCCTACACATTGCTCTATCTTTCTGGTGCCTCAGTTAAACTTTTAATGATGAACTTTGGATAATTCTCTTTAGATATTAAAATTTATATAATCAGCCAAGGATAGAAATATACACAATAGCTTTGTCTTATGAGACCAAATACCCTCATATCACATTCAAACAAGGTTATCACAAACAGCCAGTTACAATTACTCAAAGAAACATAAGATACAAATTATTTTAGCAAAAAACTAGCAAATTGAATTCAAAATGCATCAAATTAATTATGCTACACCAATTGGGATTTATTTAAATCATGAAAGTATAGTTCAACATATACAAAACATATACATAACACATATACATATATACTACAGCACTAAAATCATTTTATAATAAGTACTAAAACAAAATATTTCATAATATCAATCACTATTTATGATAAAAATAACTTTTTTTTGGTTTTTGGGTCACACCCAGCAGCGCTCAGGGGTTACTCCTGGCTCTAGGCTCAGAAATCGCTCTTGGCAGGCTAAGGGGACCATATGGGATACCAGGATTTGAACCACTGACCTTCTATATGAGAGGCAAACACCTTACCTCCATGCTATCTCTCCGGCCCCAATAAAAATAACATTTTTTTTTTGTTTTTTTTTTTTTTGGTTTTTGGATCACACCCGGCAGTGCTCAGGGGTTACTCCTGGCTCCATGCTCAGAAATTGCTCCTGGCAGGCACGGGGGACCATATGGGGCACCGGGATTCGAACCGATGACCCTTTGCATGAAAGGCAAACGCCTTACCTCCATGCTATCTCCCGGGCCCCTAAAAATAACATTTAATAAAAGAAACATAACTGGTTAAGTCCATACTTGATAAAATTATAACCAATAATATTCATGATATAAACTGTGATTACAAATATGTTTGTAGTTGGTTGCAGTTGGGTTTTAGTTCTAAAAAGAATACCCTTTCTTCACCAGTGTAACATTCCCACCAACAATGCCCTCCAACTTCCTCCTCCCCAATCCTTGCCTATATTCGAGGCAGGTATTCTTTTTCTCTCACTACCATTGTCATGATATTTGTCAGTATACTTATTTCTCTACTTGTCTCATCACTCTTTGTGGTGAGTAAGCTTCATATTGTGAGCTGGTCCTTGTAGACCTCATCTGTATTGTCTCTATATTATTACAATAATGTTTTTTTTTTCTTAAATCCCAAAGATGAGTGAGACTATTGTCATTCTCTCACCCTCTGACTTATTTGACCACCATAATAGTTTCCATGTCCATCCATGTACAAGTAATTTCATGACTTCATTTTTTCTGATGGATACATAGTATTCCATTGTGTAAATGTACCACAGTATCTGGCCACTCATTGATTGTCAGGTATCTGGATTGTTTTCAGTTTCTGGCTATTGCAAATAGTGCTGCAATAAATATAGGTATGCACAAGTCATTTTTGAATGTTGTTTTATGTTCCTAGAGCATATTCCTAGGAAATACATAGCTGAATCACGTAGGAGCTCAATTTCTAGTTTGATGAGGAATATCCATATGGTTTTCCAGAAAGATTTGACTAGATGGCATTCCTATCAGCAGTGAATGAGATTTGTTCCCACATCCTTGCAAGCACTGATTGTTCTTGTTCTTTGTGATGATTGCCAGTCTCTGTGGCATGAAATGATACCTTGTTGTTGTTTTGATTTGTATTTCCCTTATGATTAGTGATGTGAAATGCTTTTTCATGTGACTTTTTGCCATTTGTATTTATTCTTTGAGGAATTGTCTGTTCTATTTTTATCCCCATTATTTTATGGGATTAGATGTTTCTTTTCTTGGTAAGTCTGTCAGTAGCATGTATATTTTTCATATTTAGCCCCCTATCTGATAGTATTGGGTGAACAGTTTCTCCAGTTCTTTGGGTGGCCTTTGTATCCTCTTCATTATTTCCTTTAAGGTTTGAAAGCTTCTTGGCTTAATATAATCCCATCTGTCTATCTCTGCTTCCACTTGTTTAGAGAGTGCTGTTTCTTCCTTGAAGATGCCTTTAGTCTCAATGTCTTGGAATGTTTTTCCTACGTGATCTTCTATATACCTTTTGGTTCTGGATCTGATATCAAGGTCTTTAATCCATTTGTATTTGACCAATTTATAAGCTGTGTATATATTTCCATTTTCCTGTGTTCATCTATATTTCCTGAAACAGGGTTTTATAGTTTTATTTGTATAGGTCTTTTACCTCTTTATCTATATTGACTCAATTTTTCTAAGTCACAGTTGTGATTGGGATAATTTTTAGTATTTATTTGCTTTTATTATTATAAAGGCCACATATTTTTGAATATTAATTTTGTAGCCTTCCACTTTACTATATAAAATCTATTACCTCCAGAGCGCCACCGGTGTGATCCCCAGAGTCTCATATGGCCCCCGAGCCTGCCAGGAGCAATTTCTGAGCATAGGGTCAGGAGTAACCCCTGAGCGCTGCTGGTGTGATCCAAAAACCAAAAAAAAAAAAAGGAATACTTCGTTGTTTGTAATTTTCCATTTTGATCTTGCTGCTTTTGGTATTATATTTCTGTGGATTTTTTTCATTGTATTTGTTTGTTTGTTTGTTTTTGGTTTGGTTTTTGGGTGACACCCGGTGGTGCTCAGGGGCCATTCCTGGTTCAGTGCTCAGAAATTGCTCCTGGCAAGCTCAGAGGACTATATGGAATGCCATGATTCAAACCACTGTCAGTCCTAGATTGGCTGTGTGCAAGGCAAATGCCGTACTGCTGTGGTAGCTCACTGGCTCTTATCTCTTTTGATTTTATCATTGTAACTAGTATGTTCCTCTAGGTGCACTTTTTTTTTGGTCTCTTTCTGTTGGTATGTTTAGGGTATCCAGGATATGTGTGCATATACTCTTCAATTCTATGAACTTCTCAGCAATGTTATCTTTTGCTGTTGCTTCTTCATAGGAGTTTTCTTCTTGTTATCTGGGACCATAATTATTATTGTGTTATTCCTGTTGAATATACCCCAAATGTCTTTTGTCTCTTTGCCTAATTTGAGAAATACTTTCATCTTGTGTTTATTTATTTTAAGTCTCTTTTCCAAATTCTTCTGTTGTAATGAAGTGTTATCAAGTTCATCTGCCAGCTCACTGATCCTCTCCTTGGCAACAGTTAACTTGTTGCTGAGACCATCCAGTGGGTTTTTCATCTTTTCAGTTAAGTTTTTCAGACCTGTTATTTCTGTTTGAAATTTTCTCATCTCTATTCTCAGATTATCTTGAGTTTTGTTTGCTATTTGTTCAATTTATTCTACATGGCTTCTTTGCATTTTTTTGAATATCCTTCACCATTCTCTTTAAAGTCCTTAGAAGGGAAGCCATTTAGGTAGTTGATGATGGTAGTTGAATGCTCTAAACAATATCATCTAACCAAGTAAGTGTTGTGTGGTTTTGCATTATCTTCCCATTACAACCGTTACAGTGTGGTGGTGTTCTTGATGTGTGCCTCAGAGCAGATGATGTGTCTCAGTGGTGTTATATACCACATTATTGTTTTTATTTGAAACATCCTGATGTGTCTCAATGGTGTAATATACTGCATTATTCTATTAGTTTGAAACTCCTTGATGTTTAATGTAATTGGAGAAAGGGAAGCCCCTTAATTTTCTTTTTCTAAGGATTTCTGTATGCATTAATGAAGGTTAATTGTTACATAAGAAATTCATTTTTGGTATTTCTTTTAAAGCATAAACATAGTGATACCGTGATAGGAACTACATTGAATCTATACAATACTCTGGGAAATAATGCCATTTTAATAATGTTAATCTTCTCAATCCATGAGCCAGGGATGTGTTTCTATTTTCATATGTACTTTCTTTTCTTTAAGCAATATTTTGCAGTTTTCTTCACATAAGTCTTTCACTGTTTTAGTTAAGTTGATTCTCAGGTACTTGATTTTCTGAAGTACAATTTTGAATGAGATTGTTTGCCTAACTTCTTTTCTTTTTTTGTAAATAAGAAGATAGTGGATTTTGGATGTCAATTTTGTAGCCTGCCAATTCACTATAAAGTCTATTGTTTTTAGAAGCTTTTGGATAGAGTCTTTAGGATTATATTAGTATAGTATCATGCCATCTGCAAATAATGAAAGCTTGACTTTATCTCTTCTTATTAGGATGCACCTGATTTTTTTCTTGCCTAAGTGCTATGACAAGTATTCCAGTATATATTGAATTGAAGTGGTGAAAGTGGAAAAATTTGTATTGTGCTTCCTTTTTACATGGAAAGTTTTTTTCTCTAGTAAACAATGTTTACTATGGACTTGCAGTCATTGATATTGGCTTATATAAAGGAAAGTTCCTTCAATTCCAATTTTGTTGAGAGTTTTTATCATGAGTACTGAATCTTGTCAAAAGTTTTATCTGCATATATCAATATGATCATATGCACTTTATAGTTTCTTATATTGATATGGTGAATTATGTTGATTCACTATGTAAAGCCATCCTTACGTTCCTAGGATGTTTCCTATTTGATTCACCCTACTGGTCATATATATTTTTAATTCATTGTTAGATTCTAATGTGCTAATATTTTGTTAAAATATTCTTGTATCTTATTAATCAAATATCAGCATATAATTATATTATTTTTATCTATATCTACTGTTGATATAAGATTGACACTTGCTTCAGAGAACCTATTTGGAAGTGTTACTTTTTTCTTAAAATTTCTGCATCAGTGGTGCATTTGATAGACAGCTAAGATATGACTTGCAGGTTATCATCAGCACTCTTTTTTTTTTAAATGATCAAGAAGAATGAACAAATTCCTGGGCAGATTTTGTCTTCAAATAGTTTGTATAGTCAAACTTTCATTTTCTGTGGTAAGTTTATGCTTTTATAAATCGCTTCAGTTTCTTCATGTCCAGTAATTTAGAATGTGACTATTAAATGATTAACTAATGGGATATAAATGTATGCCTGGGTCTTCCAGATGCATTTTAATATTTCCAGGGATTATATATTAATGTTTAATATCAGTTAATAAGTAGGAAAAGGTCCCAAAACAATTAAATAAATATTAGTCTATTTAGATTTGTTGTAGTTTATGCCAAGAATTTATCTCATTTTATTAAATCTATACTTATTTAGATGCTCTGAGATATTGAAAGAAACATGAAAATCAGATCAGGATTTAGCTTTCTGGGAATGTCTTCTTGCATTTATATCACTATCTGAAAAGGACTCTACCATAAAATAGTGTCAAGTGAAAGTATTTTTCAACAAATTTGGATAATACTTTAACTAAACCATAAATGGAATGATATTTCTTTGTGGCAAGTTGCATGGAAATCAAGTAGAGGAAATGAAATAGAAAAGAAATGGGAACAATAGTGTATTTAGAGGATGTTAAATGGAAACATATTGTTGAATAATAACTTACTCGGGTATGTTTGTGTATATCCATTGAAGACAAAGAAACTGAAAACAGAATCTTCTTTCGAGGAAAAATATATCTTAACTTCCCTATTTGTTATATTTTTCTTTGTTTTAAAGTCATGCTGAAGAGAGTGAAATAATGATCCAGAAAAGTTGGACTTGGGAATAGATAATGACATAATTTAATTTAAAATATACTACTCTTGAGAACATAATGAGGTAACATGTATTCGCAAATGTGACAGAGGAGAAGTGAAACAAGTGTTGGATTCAGAGATGAGATAGTATTAGAGATGACAAATTCTCAAGGTGCATAGACACATGAAAGTTACAAGAGCTAATGACAGAAGTCCCAAGCTAGAGTTTATTATTAGGCAGGAATCAGTAAATGAGGAGAAAGTAGAAGTAGAGATTTGAAGAACCTAAAGATTTGAAGAGATAAAGGAAACACAAAATAGAAAGTATTTAATTGTGGGTGATGAAATACTAAAAAAAAAAACTTCAAAGCAATACTGGTAAAGACTTGGAAATAGTTGATTAATCTTAAATTTGAAAAAAAAAACTAGAAATTTTTGAAAGAAACAGTTGTTGAAAAATGATTAAAGCATCAAAGAAAGGATAAAATAGATGCGAGAAGAAGGCTGTGCAAAATTATTGTTTAAGAAAATAATAAAGTTAATGGAAACAAGTCTAGAATAATTAGCCCTTGATTTCTGGGTTTAATTACAAGCCTGTGGATTTAACACCTGTCAACAAGCAAACGAACAGATGCAATTTCCTATGATGATATATAAATATTTAGTATCTGTATCATCTTACTTTATTACATCCTCTTTGATTTTGCCTGATCTTTGTTGATTTAAAGAGATAAAGCCTAAACAATTTGAAAAATTCATTTAGTTACTTCCACTTTTAAATGTTGCCATTATTCGACAATTTTATGAAGTGTGAATCAATAAAAGGTAGTAAAATAATTTTATTTTGGCCATTTATATGACATCATCCAAGTGATTTTAGAAAAACAGGGATGGAGAATATTTTTTCTGATTTTGGGATCATCTATTTTGAGGATGACTGGCAATTTGCTCAGAGGATTTGAATGACAACTAGAATGAATATAAGTTAGTTTTCTGGAATAAAATGAGCAAGGAAAGGAACCATGCAAAAGATATAACAAAGAAAAGGTGACAGTTTATTTTAAGGAATTTTCATAGTCCTGCTTATGGAACTAACTTATTCTCTCATGAAGTGGAATATATACTATCCTTTTTCTTAATTACATCTACCTTTCATGTTTTGTCATTCTTCCCTTCTAACATTTAAAAAATATTTTATTACAATGCTTCTTATAAAATATTCTGCAAGTTTCTTGAAAGTTACATTGTAGTATTAATAGAAATTGAAGATACCTTCAAATGACTCCGTTTCCTTCATCAATTATTGTCCTAATTGAGAAAATATTTCATTGCTAAAATTTTAGTATCTGGAATGTTAATCATAAGTTTCGTGATTCATCAATTCAACTCTACTTATCTTCATAGCATAATTTAAATATTTATTTTATTTTATTTTGTGGGGGGAACACCCTGTGACGCTCAGAGGTTATTTCTGGCTAGGCACTCATAAATTGCTCCTGACTGGAGTGACCATATAGGAAGCCGAGGATGAAACCACAGTTCATCCTTTGCTAGCCTGGCAAGGCAGATAAATGCCTTACCACTTGCACCACTGCTCTGGCCCCATAATTTAAATATTTTAGCACTAGATATTTTAATCTTTTTATTTTTATTGCTTGCAGAGGATAACTATAACATTTTGAATAAATGATCCCTACTCTTGATTGTTTTGTTGGATTATACCAATGCCTCTTCTTTCCTATACTTGGTAGTTCATATATTAATCTTATTTATAATCAAGAATAAATTAATAATTATTCAAAAACTTAAATGAATTGACTTTATGTCAATTTAAATGATAGACTTTATGTCTATCCAGGACATACAAACTCATCAAATAAAAATGCAATATCTAACTGCAGTCTTCTGATTGTTTATTGTAGAATGTCAGTGTGCATAAAACAACATCTTCAAATCCCTAATGCTTAGCTTTGAAAATATGAAAAATATTGTAATTCTATGATCATGATGATAACATTGCCTACCTCTCTATTGCCATTAGCAAGATTTTCTCTGATTAGGCTTTTGCCATAATTGTACAGAGCAATGAAATTGCTATTGATAGAATAACTTAATTTAAAGGGAGAATATAGTATATAACTAATACTTCCTGCCCTAAGGTTACTATTTTTAATGTTTTAAAATTCAGAAGGCAAGGAGTCATTAATTACAATAAAATCTTAACTCATATTTTAATTTCTTCCCTATTCCTATATTGATAAAATAGAATAAAAATTCTTTTTGATAGTATATGGGTAGGCATAAAAGCATATTTTTATTGCATGGATATTTTTATTCTATGGAAAGTAATTAAAATATTAAGGTGAAATGTACTAAAGATACTTGAAATAATTTTAACTTAATTTTGACAAGTCTTTTAAATTGAAGATAGATTATAATCCTCTGAATAATGTCATCTTGAGCATTATTTGATAATTTTTTACCATAATCCATCACAACTCCCAGTTTTGTTACAGATTTTTACCACATATCAAAAAAAACTTGATCCAGACTCTACTTATTGTAGGTACAGAAATACAACAAATTTTATTTAAAAACATTTAAATAATAAAAGCATGTGCTAAATTATAACATGTATTCTATTTTTTTCAATATGCTTATATAGTATAACTAACTATTTATAATTGCTGATAACATGATAAGCTAACATGATATAACATGATAAGTACTTATTTTATATTCTCTATATATGTTCATTTATTCAACTATGTTCATGTTAGGCAGGTAAACTCTACAAAGATAATAAATAACCCATAGTTAAGGGAAAACTGCACAAGAACTCTATTTAGGAAAAAATGTTTTTAATTTGAACTTTTCTGCAATCAGTTTCTTTATATCTTGCCTCATTTTAGCTTGCCAGAACAAAAGCAGACAAAGAGTTGTAATGAAATTTTTAAAATATATTTTTTTGAGCTTAAAACTTATAATTTCCTAATAAGCAAACAAAGAACTTGAAACACTATCAGTAAAGTTACCCAGAAGGGTAGCTTTAAGACTCAGCCATGCAAAACAAATGCCAAACCTATCAATTACCTAGGAAATTAGAGAGTCTAAAAGTGTACAGAAAATCATCATAGAGGACCAGGAAGGGCCCAGCAAAAACTGTCTCCTAGAAAGGCACCCAGGCTGAAAAACCGAGAAAGACTGATGAGTGAAAACTGACTATCAGAAGGTGGAGATGGGGAGTGGAGGAGAGGGATTTGGGACATTGGTAATGGGAATGTTGCACTGGTGAAGGGGGTATTCTTTTCATGACTGAAATCCAACTACAATCATATTTGTAGTCGAGGTGTTTAAATAAAGATAATAATAGAGAGAAAAAAGATAAAAGTAAAAAACATTATTGAAATAATACACAGAAACAATAGAGATGAGAGATGGAAGGACTGACCCACAGTAGGAAGCTTACCACAAAGAATGTAAGTTCAGTTAGAGAAAGAACTACACTAACAACTATTATGACAATGGTAATGAAAGAGAGAAATATATTTGTCTGTGTCGAATACCGGCAAGGGGTAGGGGAAGAGAGAGTTGGGGGTCATTAGTGATGGAAATGTTGTACTGGTGAAGGGGGTGTTCTTTTTATGACTGAAACCCAACCACAAACATGTTTGTAACTATGGTGCTTAAAAGATATCTAAAAAAATAAAAAAGAAATAGGCCATGGTATTGAGATAGAAATGTAGCAGTAAACATAAGAAAAGAAAAGAAGAGAATAAATATATATATATACATATACATGGAGACATCCATTTCAGTAGTCAATCCGCAATAATAAGATCAACAAAAGATAGATGCATAAATAATGATAAAAAAGATTGTTTTGTGCTTATTATTATTTTTTTTCCCTCCTGCAGATGCACAGTAAATATTGGGGTAATTCGAAAGGAATTTCCTATGGCTAAGAGATACAGGGTTTCTCCACCCTTGCCATATATTGTCACGGGATTGACTATAGACTCCTTTCAGGTTCATTTGCTCTCCCCTAGGTGGTTTTGTGTGGGAGATTTCTGCTGTATCCTGGGTGATAAAAATCAGACGTCTGTATCTGGAGGTCTTGGCATCTACACGAGCCAAGGGGTTGAACTTCTGCTTATGTTTTTCTGTGTGGTTCTAGTAGTTCTGTTTCCTTAGTGTCATTTTAATCCGTCTTCTGTGATTGGCAGGCCCGGTCTTTGCGCTGGTCCTAGCGAAGGGCCTGGGATAGCGTCTTTCATTATGTTTCAAGGAATCCCCTTCTGTTGTAATAGTTCAGACAGACCTCTGGAACTAGGGGAATGTAGTTGTTATGTTGGTCGTAGCTTTTGCTCTAGACTAGGGCTTTTTTATTGGTCTTAGTATACGTATAGTCTGGCCATGGTTCTGTCAACCAGTCGTCTGTAAATCACGATCTTGGCATAAGGATAGACCAAAGGGTAACAAGTCTTCTGGTTTTGTCTTGTCGTTTGCTGGTGAGGTAGGTTAACTTGCTCTTAGGTCGAGTTGATCCCATTTTGCCTATATATGGTATTTTTTTTTATTTTTTGGAATGCTCACTGGATATTTCATTTGACGATTCTTTATGTACGGTTATTCTATGCCACCTTCATTCCCCCCCCCCGCCCCCCGCCTCTTAAACCAATAATGAAAGCCTCT
>PVKC010011696.1:0-24450 GCA_004027635.1 Crocidura indochinensis | reverse complement strand
ATTTCACTAATTAAAATATTCACTCCTGAAATAATTTTTCAGCCATCTTTTCCAACTCTTTTGTCTACCCCTCATTTTTGTTCTGATGGTTGCTCAAACCAAGAGACCATATCTGATGCTTCTTTTTCAATATAATGTTTAACTCAAAATCCCCTGCAAAGTTGTTGGAAAAACCTGCCTGAGTTTCTTTGATAAGCACCTAATTAAAACTGCAACAGTAAATGGCAATCCAGGCATTTAAAATGACTGGGAACCCAATGTCAGTGAAATGGCCTTAGATACATCTCTGTGAAAGCCTGAGGTGGGAGTGAAAGGGGCCATAGCATTAATGCTGTCCTCTTGACATGGTCCACTAGGCCGAAAGTCTGTAGGAGTGAAGAACTCTGCATTCTGTACTAATTGTGTCAGTGACTTGGGTTGTGACATTGAAGAAAGCTGTTCTCATTTGTAAAGGAAGACAAAGTTGTGCAGAGAAAAAGTTCTCTTGAAAGTTCAACATGGTCTAGAGGCTAAATAGTACAGTCATTAAAGAATCAAAAGGAAACTGGGGGTAGGTGAGGGAGTAGGCAGGGAACTAGGGATGTGGTGGAGGGAAGTGGACACTGATGAAGGGGTTGGTGTTGGAACATTGTACACCTAAAACTTAATCAAGAATAACTTTGTAAAGAAAACATTTTAAATGTTAAGGAAATAAGAAATAAAAAAAAGATAAAAAAAAAACTACAAAGTTATTTCTGAGCTAAATCAGGAATCTAACATCTACCTCCAAATTATATAAACCAGGTGTACTGGAACACCTGGTATTTTTTTTTATGTTTTCTTTTATTGTTGTTTGTTTGATTTTGGGCCACATCGAGAGGTACTCAGGAGTTACTCCTGGTTTTATGCTCAGAAATTAATCCTGGCAGGCTCAGGGGAGTATAGGGTACAAGGGATCAAACCAGGGTTGGCTGTATGCAAGGCGAAAGCCCTACCAGAAGTACAATTGCTCTGGCCTCAGATATTTTCTTTTGTTCATTCGTTCATTTGTTCCTTTCTTCCCTCTTTCCTTCCTACCACCTTTCTCTTCTTTTCTTACCTTCTTTATTTTCTTTGTTTGTTTGTTTCTTTTTCTTCCTTCCTTTCTTTCTTTTTCTTCTTTCTTCCTTTTCTTTCTTTTTTTAAATAATATATTTAAACACACAGTAATTACAAACATGATTGTAGTTGGATTTCAGTTATAAAAAGAACAGCCCCCTTCACCAGTGTAATATGCCCATCACTGATGCCCCCATCTCCCTTCTCCCCCCCCACACCTGTATTCGAGACAGTCTTTTACTTCCCTCACTCATTTACATTGTTATGATAGCTCTCAATGTGGTTATTTCTCTAAATGCATTCACCACGAAATACCATCTAGCCAAGCCCATATGGAAACCAACATGGAGAGTCCTCAAATAACTGGAAATTGAGCTCCCATATTAATCAGCTATACCACTCCTAAGGATATACCCTACGAACAAAAAAAAAAACAAAACAAACAAACAAACAAAAAACAAAACCCTTCCTCACACCTATATCCATTGCAGCACTATTTACAATAGCCAGACTCTAGAAACAACCAAGATGCCCCTCAACAGATGAATGGCTAAAGAAACTGTGGATCATATACAGAATGAAATATTATGTAGCTGACAGGAGAGATGAAGTCATGAAATTTTCCTATACCTGGATGTACATGGAATCTATTATGTTGAGTGAAATAAGTTAGAGGGAGAGAGAGACACACAGAATAGTCTCATTCATCTATGGGGGTTTTTTTTGTGGCTTTTTTGGGGGGGCCACACCTGGTGACACCCAAGGGTTATTATATTATATTATAATTTCTGACTATGCACTCAGAAATTGCTTCTGATGGAGGGACCATATGGGACGCCCGAGAATTGAACTGCAATCTGTCCTAAACTAGCATGGGTAAGGCACATGCCTTACTGCTTATGACACCACTCTGGCTCCATCATCTATGGGTTTTAAGAAAAATAAAAGACATTATTGAAATAATTCCCAGATATGAGGGCTGGTATGTGTTTTTATTTTCTTCTTGACTTTTTTTTTTTTTTTTTGGTTTTTGGGTCACACCCGGCAGCGCTCAGGGGTTACTCCTGGCTCCATGCTCAGAAATTGCTCCTGGCAGGCACAGGGGACCATATGGGGCACCGGGATTTGAACCGATGACCTTTTGCATGAAAGGCAAGCGCCTTACCTCCATGCTATCTCCCGGGCCCCTTCTTCTTGACTTTTATTTCAAAAAATAGCAAAGAACAACCTGGTTTGTTGATGAAAAATGATAAGATCAAATTGAAGCTTAAAAATGTGATCATTCCCATAATTAAAAAGATGCCAAAGTTGGAAAAGAAAGACATATTCTTAAAGAAAGTCTGCTTTACTATTACTTCATCAGACAGTGTTTATGGGGAAAGATGCCATAGAAAATGTTCTACTAATGGAAATCCTGAAACTGTGACATTGAGTGTTTAAATTCAAGACACCATGATATGTTAAATTTCTAGAAGTTACTTCTGATTATCTATTAGTAATATTAGGGAGACAAAAAATTCACATGAAGTTTATGTAAAATTAAAAATAACCAAGTTATTTTGGAAAATGGTGTTATATATACACATATCATCCCTCATTTTTTTTTTGGTTTTTGGGTCACACCTGGTGGTGCTCAGGGGTTACTCCTGGCTGTCTGCTCAGAAATAGCTCCTGGCAGGCATGGGGGACCATATGGGACACCAGGATTCGAAACAACCACCTTTGGTCCTGGATCAGCTGCTTGCAAGGCAAATGCCACTGTGCTCTCTGGGTCCATCATCCCTCCTTTTATAAATTTACTACTTGCCTTGGATAATGAGCTATTATATTATCACATTGTTTTCTATTGTTTTTAAGTTCTGAATCAGAAGAATGAAAAAAAATGTGAATTTGGACTAAGCAACACAAAGTACAAGTTGAAAATTTGGAGTAATATTAAAAGTAAAGGTGAACAATATAAGGCCTCCTTTTGTAAAAAAACAAATATTATAAAGGAGACTCAGCTTGTTCCTCAATCATGATTTGGTTCTTTTGAACATCCGTACCTGTCAGTGGTTAGATTTTATGGTCACAACCTTGGCTGTTAGAAATAGAGCGAATTTCCATCAATGGCTCCAGTTCATGCTTCACTTTTAAAGCAACATACATTTTGGAGGATAATTTTTAATGCTTTATTCTTGCCACTGCCCATGAGTGAAGGTTATTTCCCTCCCTCACATCTTTAATGAAAATAATTAATGAGCTGCTAGAACTCAACAATTAACAGCATATAGAAAAATGGCAGAAGGTCAGAAACTTCAGAATGTCATGGTGGAATCTTGCCATTTCAGAAGGAAATTACCAAGGACCTTTTTGTTATTAACTATCCTGCCATTATATTGACTTTTAAAATGGGTGAAAGCACAAACAATTATTCGAGGAATCTTACAACTTATCAATATAGATGTATCTGATGGAGTATGAAAATTTCTAACACTAGGTCTTTCACAGAGTATATTCTCCAGTATATTGGACCCAACTTTATTATTTATTTAAAAACATACGAACAATTTCTTTCTTATTTTCTTCTTTGTTTTGGTTGTTGTTGCAATGTCTGAGACTGTACATTTGATGCTGGAGGTCCAACTTGCAGCCTCATATCTGCAAATCTTTTCACACTTGAGTCAAATTCACTGGACTACAAGCACCAGGTTTTACTAAGATTAAACGTGTTAATGGAGAAAAGCAAATTACCTGACACTTCTATCATGGCTATTCATTTTTCTAAATGAGCAAAATAGAACTACAGTACATTTTTATCTGAGAATTAATATGCATTCTGATACATAGAATAGGCATGAATTAGCAATAGCAGATCACTTTAGATTATATTATAGTAAATTTCTAGTAGTAACTGCCACTCTGAGTAAGATATAAAATATTTCATATGTACATTTTATGTGTGTATGTATATGTTTTTATGTTTAAACAACAATGGGAGTGCTCAAATTATGATGTTACATAAAGGCAAAAATGATAAATAATTTGTCTTAAGCTTATTCATCTCATAGCTACCAAAACTGTTACTACTAAGGTGGTGTATCTCCATTTTAATCAATGTAAAATTTTCCTTTTTATAAAACACAATAATAAGTCCTTGAGCAAATGTCTCCCAAAGCCCCCAGTGTTGAAAATAAGGTCATTGAGGGCAAGTCATACTCAAACCAACAAATTTATGATCTCACCAAGGAGATGTGCCAAGGGGATCCTACAAGAGAACGGGCACAGGATACATATATTTCGCTTCTGCCCACAAAGTAATTACAATTATAATTACATTACCTGTAATTATAAACATAATTAATTATATTCTTGCAGTGCTTTAGAGCTTACAAAGTACATTCACATACATTAATTATTTAACCTCATCAGTACTCTCTGAAGTAGACACTGCAGAAAAAAAAACACAAAAGAAAAAAGGATTTTTCTCAGATTCTTGCCTCTACTAGGTGACCTCTTCCATCTTTGTCGCTCTCGCTCATGTGTTTTGCACATGGAAAATGAAAAAGAAACTGAGTTTTCAGAGTTTCTGCCTGTCCTTCAAGGTTCTTCTTTGTACCTACTTCTCAAAATCCAGCACAACTCTTCTCTAATATCTATTCATAAACCCACTCACACTAGTTTAAGTTAGAATTGAAATTAATTTAGATACTTTAAAGAAAGTATCTAGAAATCCATATGGCACATAGTGAGGGTTTTAAAATGCTGCCCTTATTATTATTGTTGTCTGGAACCGGATTGCTTACAACTAGTCATCAACCATCCCTCATGTTGTTCATAGGAAAGCCCTTAAAATTTCTTACCAGATCACAATTTAAATAATTAAACAATTTAAATAAATTAAATTGAAAAATCAATTTGCATTTTATTTCTTGGACAAATATCTTCCAACTTAGCACAAGTAGTTTTCAGAGACTGGAACAAAATTTATGGGAGCTGGTAACAAACACAAGGTTCTCAGGACCCTGGTTTAGACCACAATTACATGATCAATTGGCAGACCCTCACCCTCAGTCTATATTTTCTTGGATTAGTCATTCACAAAATCACAGACTCTCGGAGCTAAAATTGAAGACAATTATTGCACATTAGAGATATGTACAGCATGATTCTGTAAATGCCAAGAAAGTCCAAGCTCCATGGCAGCTTATAATTAAACGAAGGAAAGAATAACATGAAGTGATAAAGAAGAGCCCTGAATTTTGCAGGTTTAAATCTACACTCTTCTGCCTGCCTTTCAGGGTTATCCCTCATACTTACTTCTCAAAATCCAATACAACTCTTCTCTCTGGGCTGCTTTCTCACCCTTCCGAATATATGCTCACTAACCCACTCGCTTACACTAGTTTTGATTTTTCTACTGACAGTTTAGAGTGTTCTCAGAAAAGCAACTTGTATTAAATAACTATTACAAAAGTAGTAAGGTGTTCAGGATCTTTAAACCAGGCTGCTGACAGTGTGCACTTCAGAATAACAGAATCAGTTGCACCCAGGAATGTTCTAGAAAAATGAGTTCTTGGGTTTCATCCCTGAGCTTACAGATGAGGACCACCAACTGGAGATCATAATTCAGCATTTAACAAGTTTTCTAGGTGAAAATAATTTTTATTACTGTTTGAGAACCAATGCCTTGAAAGATAAATCTCTGTGTAAACTTAGGGTGGGGTATTTCATTTTCAGTATATGGCTCTTGGAGGCTGACAAAATTTAGGCATCCGGAGAGAGGTAGCAAGTAAATGCAATGGGAGCAGATCTGGTGTGTGAGCTGGGAAGAAATTATAAGGGCTTCCCTATGAACAACATGAGGGATGGTTGATGAATAGTTGTAAGCAATCCAGTTCCAGACAACAATAATAATAAGAGCAGTATTTTAAAACCCTCACCATGTGCCATGTGGATTTCTACTTTCTTTAAAGGAATTCTCTCATTAGCAACTTTAATGAGTTGAGGAAAATAACTAAATCAGGGGAAATGAAGCAAATTGCCCTAGTGTCACAAACTGTATTTGAATTTTCACAGCAATGAGAATATTGGTTTAGTTTTCAGCAGCATAGTACCAATACCATATCTTCACTTTTTAAGGAACCATGTAGCAATGATTGGCTCACAAAATGTTCTATTAAATAGTCATATTCAAGAGAGAGAGAAAAATAGAATTTAAATTGGGTCAATGGGAATGAAAAGGAAGGAGCAAATTCCAGGTAGTTCAGAGTCAGAGGGCAAAATGTGGTAAAAGTTAAAATGGAAGGAGCAAAGGAGAGGCTGGTGTTAGTGGGGTTTGGCATGGAAGGAAGCTGGAGTCACAAATCAAAAGAGAAACCAAATAACAGCATACATATCTTATTTACATTTAATATTATTTATATATCAAATGCTATTTTACAAATTTTATATATGTATTTATTTTATTTTTATAACAAGCTTAAAAGATAATTCTCATTATATTTCCCATTTTTTCAAAGGAGAAAATCGTTGAAAAACATCGTTCTACGCAAAAAACAACAAATGGTGGATCCCCTTCTCACTCCCCCAAACGATGTTTTTCAACTGCTGGTCCTGTAACTAATACCAGTACACAGGTGTAAAATGGTTGAACAACCCGAGCCTAAAGTTCCCCAGAGCTTTTAAGCACAGACAGTACAAGTCAATTGACAGAAGTTCACTGCTTATCTGCTAAGAGGTAGGCATGTGTTACAAATAGTAACAGCATCCAGGAGGGAACAAGGGCCGTCAGTCATAAGAGCTGCTATCTTTTAGGATCTGTTTAAGACTGAGAAAGTAGATAGAAACAATATTAGAAAGCAAAACAGAGGTGGTAAATTCAGGTAACAACTCAGAATCAATTGTGGGAGTCTAAGAGAATCAGAGAGGACTCAAGAAGTCAGTGTTTGTACTAAATAAAGCAGATAAGGAATCTTCAGAGATCACTGATATAAGTTAAGCTTCCCCTTGGAGGTCAACCCATTTGTCATCTTCTGCCTCCCTTTACTACAAGAGGAGTGGGGAGCGGTTTACAAATCCAGGACCAGATCAGGCGCTGGCGCCTTCACTAGTGATGCTGGGGCCACGTGTTTTTCTTGACCAAAGGGAAGAGAGAGTAAACATTTCAGCAGCTCCTAAATCCCGGGGTCTTTATTTGAACTTCTCTGGACCAGGCAACTTAGTGGTATTTATGGTTTAAAAGAATTTTCATTTCTACATTTATCTTCTTAGTAAAAATCAGGCATCTCTAACTCCAAACAAGTAAAGACAACAAATCAAGGGTTAAGTAAGAAAGATATCTCTACAAATATGAATCTGTGGTTGCTAACACACTTCTTTGTCAGCCTCAAATATCTTTTTTTTCTTTTTTTTTCTTTTTTTTTTGGGGGGGGGGGTTGGGTCACACCCAGCAGTGCTCAGGAGTTACTCCTGGCTCCATGCTCAGAAATTGCTCCTGGCAGGCACGGGGGACCATATGGGGCACCGGGATTCGAACCGATGACCTTTTTTTGCATGAAAGGCAAACGCCTTACCTCCATGCTATCTCCCGGGCCCCAGCCTCAAATATCTTAAGAGGTTAAGTGATTGAAAGTGGGGGTGGGTTAAATTCACTTCCACTTGGTACACAGAAAATCTAGAAATGGGAACAGATGTTGTCCAAGCAAAAGGAGAAAGACCTAGGCCATGGGTCCTCAAACTTTTTAAACTGGGGCCCAGATCACTGTCCCTCAGACCATTGGAGGGGCAGACTATAGTAAAAACAAAATTACGAACAAATTCCTATGCACACTGCATACATCTTATTTTGATGTGAAGAAACAAAACGGGCACAAATACAATATGTGGCCCGCGGGCCGTAGTTTGAGGACCACTGACCTAGGCTAACTCTTTTTTTTATTATTATTAATTCCAGCATCTCATCAAGGTTTCACCTCTCCCAAATGACGCACACCAGTTAACGATTCTGCCAATTGATGAATATGTTCTACAATCTGGTTCCTTCATTGTTTCAGAGAAACAATGGTGTTAAAACAAGCAAGTGACATGTCTAAATAGTGAACGGATGTATAGGTCTGTCCCTGTCATCGAGGAGATGACAGCAGGGTTTGATGGCAGCCAACGGGGGCAAGAAGCTACTGCCATTGCATGCATGTGTCAAAAAGTCACGATTTGATTCCCATTGAAACCAAATTTTCTCTCTCCAGAAAATTGTGCTCTTCTTATCTATAACAATACTCAGGTACAGTATTAGAGACAGACCCCAAAAAATAATTCTTAATACTCAAGTTTTTTTTAATAAAGTATTTAAGCACCATGATTACAAGCATGATTGTAGTTGGGTTTCAGTCATGAACAGAACACCCCCATCCACCATCCACCAACATTGTATCACTTGCACTGGGCTTACATTTTTCCATTGCTCAAGGTCAACCTTATTTATAGTCATACTAAAAGTAACCCATGCATATAGAAGATCTTTTACTACCAAATATTGCTTCTGACAATGTTTTTAATGCTGTCTGTAAATGGTTTCTTTCTGGAAGAAAGATTTCTGGAAGAAAAATCTTTGACAATATTGTCTTTTGAAAAAAAATTGAGAGTATTGCAATCAAGGACAACAAATCAAGGGTTAAGTAAGAAAGATGTTTGCAGGAATACAAATGCCTTTAGTTGTTAACACACTTCTTTTTCAGCCCAATACCCTTGAACTTCATTTAAAATACATGTAATCTCTGGAAGTTTGGTTTCACATATTCAGATACATTTTATTATCTATTCCCCAAGATAATTTTACATTTTACAGTTATGTGTATTAGTAGTAATATATACACCATGTAAAATTTAAAACCTATAAATCATGTTTATGGAAATTATTTATTCTCTCAAAAACTATCCTACATGGGTAGCTTGAGCTTTAACCTCTTGGTATTAAAAGTTGCTGCTTTTCCCAGGAGTGCTTTTGGAATTATCTATGGTATAGGGCAGGGTGAGAAGTCAGGAGGAGGAAATCAAGCTGTCATCAGCAAAAATTTCTTCCAGAGGAAGTCAAGCATTTTCTCATGATTTCTTTCTTTCCCAAAGGAAGTTAACATCACTTGGATTCTCCACTGCTCAAAGGGAAATGTATATGATTTTTTTCCTTTCACAGTTTCCTCACATCTTATTCCTTCTTTTCAGAAATTGAAAAGATACTATTAAATAGTTAAACTCTAATTCATACTCTTATAGCTAACTTTTGGTCACATTTCACTCCACACACCTGAAGCAAATCTTCTATCAATTGGCTGTGGCTCTTTCTAGTCTATTACTAGACTAATAGGTATAAAATTGGTATTTTATACTTTCGTGTTCACCAAAAATAAGGCATAGTATTGCTTTCTATATGTATTTTATTATTTAACTAGATTACTGTTGCTTAAATTTACAAACTTCAGGTTTGTCAAAATCAGTATGTTACTGCTATTTATAGATCCAATTTATATTTTATTGTGAATATATCATACTTTTAATCCATACTGATGAATTTTTAAGACCCTTCTATTTTCTTACTATTTTCTCTCTTTTTTGGCCTTTTTTTTTTGTAGGGGAGGCCACACCTGGTGATACTCAGGGGTTATGTTATCCTGGCTATGTGCCCAGAAATTGCTTCTGGGTTGGGATACCCTAAGGGACACCGGGAGATCGAATCACCAACCGTTCTAGGTTATTGCGTTCAAGGCAAACACCCTATTGCTTGCTCCACTTCTCTGGTCCCTTTCTTACTATTTTCTATAAAGCTATACTTTTTAAGACCTTTCATACTATTTTCTATAAAGTTATAATAAACATACTTCATACACACATTCAAGAGTTTTGTAGAAAATATACTCAGTAGTAGCAAGTTATATTTTATTCAAATGTTTACCAATAGTACCCAAAGTGACTGTATTAATTTACATTCTCTCAGAAATACATAATAGAACCATTTACCCCATGTTTTGGCAAACACAGATTACTTGACTTCTTTTTTTTCCAAATTGATGGCTAAAAATAAAGGATAAGCATTGCTTTTGTTCTTTATTACTAAGATTAATTTTTTCAGTTTTCTTATTAATATCAGATTTTTATATCCCTTGATTATTTTAGTTTTTGTATTATAAGAACTATATATAATATGCATATTTATAACTTTCATATAATGCCATTAAAATAAAAAATTATTCTTGAAGCCGGAGTGGTGGCACAAGAGATAGGGCGTTTGCCTTGATATGTGCTAGCCTAGCACAGACAGTGGTTCGATCCCCCAGCATCCCATATGGCTTGGGGGCAAGCCAGGAGCAATTTCTAAGTGCATAGCTCAGAAGTAATCCCTGAGTATTACAAGGTGTGACCCCAAAATAAAACAAAAAAATATTCTGTGCTACTTTACATTTTCTTTCTTTATATCATTCTGGACCATACCGAGAAGTGTTCAATGCCTCTCCTCTGTGCTCAGGAATAAATCTTCCTGGTGCTCAGGGACCATATGGTGCACCAAGAATTAAACCTAAGTTGGCTGCATTCAAGGCAAATTCTCTGCCCCCTGAAATATCTTTTTGCCCCTCCTTTCTTTAAATCTTATTCTGTGTCATTTCATACTTTTTATTTTATGGCCCACAGAGTCTTCTTTTGAAAAATGATGTGCCAGAATTTATTTAATCAATTTTTATCATAAATATTTAATCATAAATAATTATTTATGCTAATTTATATTAGCTAATAAAATTTTGCTACTAAAACTTGTTCTGTAGTTACTACTCATAATACATATATTGTTTCATCCTTGTACAATCACCTGAAGGATAAAGTCCATAATGCAAAAGTGCCATTTAAAATGAAGTCATTTGGGGGCCGGAGAGATAGCATGGAGATAAAGGTGTTTGCCTCGCATGCAGAAGGCCAGTGGTTCAAATCCCAGTGTCCCATATGGTTCCCCGAGCCTGCCAGGAGCGATTTCTGAGCGTAGAGCCAAGAGTAACTACTGAGCGCTGCCTGGTGTGACCCAAAAACTAAAAAAAATTAACATAAAAAATTTAAAAAATGAGGTGACTTTTTAACTTTTATAGGTATTGTCAAATTATCCTCTGTAGAAAGTGTATCAATTTCCGCTCCTACCAGAAATTTTTGTGTCATATTCTCTTTTAAAGGTTAATAAAGCACATATGGCGTGTTATAATTAGTCACCCACAGTTCTAAACCCATTATAAGTATATTTAGGAAGTCACCAAGAAAAATAGGAAATGTTAAAAAAAAAAAGCAAAATGAAATATTATGACTCCCCATATACTGTTTACCCAGTTTCACTTAGTAAGAACATATGACAAATCTCATTTTTTGTTTTTGTTTTTTGTTTGGGGGCCACACCCATAAGTGGTCATAGTTACTCCTGGCTCTGTACTCAGAAATTACTCCTGGAAGGCTCAGGGGACCATATGAGATAAAGGGAATCAAACCCAGGTGGGCCCACATGCAAGGTAAACATCTCACCCGCTGTGCTATTGCTCCAACCTGACAAATCTCTTTTTATCTATACACTCACCCCATTCCTTTCTTCAAACACTTGCTAGATAGATTGTCTTAACACAAATGCCAGGCATTATATCATTTCATCCATAAATACTTCATGAGTATATCTAAGAACTAATTTTAAATAGGCACAGTGCCAGTGAGTGCCATTATGCCACAGATAGTAATAATAAGTTACTTAAATCATTCAGTAACAAGTTAGTATTCAAAATTTCCCATTGAACCATAGACATCCTTTCCAAGTTTTTTTTTAATACAGTACATTTAGTTGCTGCTTTTGTTGTTGTTTGTTATGGGGTAATACCTGGCAGTATTCAGGGGTTACTCCTGTCTCTGAGCTCAGGAATCATTTCTGGGCCAGGGTATCATATGGGATGAGACACAGGACCTGAGTGGGATGTGTGCAAGGTAAGCATCCTACCAATAGTGCTACTGTTCCTGTCCTGGTTGCTATATTTTAATTCTATTTTAGTCCCCTTTCCTATTTGTTTTCTCATCTTTAAAAAAATAAAGTAACATTTGCTAAAAAATTATATTTTAACTTTTGTCATATAGCCTTTTTACTTTGTGTTCTGTGTTTTTTTTTCCACAAGTAGTTAAATATTTATAAAGTCAATATTTAGGAACTTTTTCTCCCCTCTGTGGTATATGTTTTTCAAATTTTGTTAAAGAAAATTTTCCTTATGCCAAGGATAGTATTCTTATTCGCATAAATTTATGCTAAATTACTTAAATTTTAGAGCTTTAGTTCTTCTGGAATTGATATTTTCCAGTGATAAAATAATGAAAATTTTATTTCATTTTTTGCCAAAGCAGTGATAGATACATTTCCCAGCCTTTCTTCATTGATTTGCAATGCTATATTTGACACACACTAAATTTTAACATGCATGCCCTTTAAAAAGGAGCCTTCATTTATAGGCCCTTCTCCTAGTTTACTGGTATATCTATCTGATTCTATACTAATATAACACTATTTTAATGACTATAACTTTATAATATGTCAGACAAATTTGCTTAAATGATTTTTGATGCACTATAAAAACAGAATAAGCAGAACCCTATTTTGTCTAAACAGCTACAGACTATGATCTAGTAAAAAAAGTGTCATTTTCTGACTGTTCGAAAAAATATTCTGCATTAAATTCATAGATACCAGAGATTAGGCAGTTGTACAGTGGATAAGGCATTTGCTTTATACACAGCTGACCCAAATTCAATCCCTGGAGCCCCATACAATCCTCAGAGCCTGCCAAGAACAAACTCTGAGCGCAGCAGCAGAAATGAGCCCTGAGTTCCACTGGGTGTGACCCAAAAACAAAAACAAGAAAGAAATTCATAGAAATCTTTAAAATATATTTCATATTATTTTAAAGGCATTGTCATTCTTCTACAAATACAATACTTTCACAAAGTGTTTTAGGTTGCGGGAGATTTTACCCTTCCTGCTCCATTTTTTCCATCTCCATCTCATTTATCTACGTGTAGTCAAGAAAGGAGAGAAAACTCATGAACCCAGGAGTTATGTTTGGTTTACAGACTAAGAATAAAATAGTTCCAGAAGTAGAAGGTCAAACCACAAGTCACAGGACTCTTGTTATTTGCTGTCCTGCCAGCTACTAAATTTAGCATATCTCCATCCTTCCAAGACCCATGGCTGACTGGTCATGATTAGTTGATCAAACACCTACTGCTTGACCAAATTGGAATGTGTGGGAGAGATGGCAGCAGTGAATGTACTGATCAACCTTCAGATGAGAAAAGTGTTCTTGCTTGAAAAAAGTAACATGAAGAACTCCAGAAACAAAAACCATGTCTAATTGCTTCGAGATTGATTGAGGCTGATCTGCCCAACACATCTTTATAAGTCTAACAAATACATGTGATGTTATGGAAGCCATGGAGAAAAAGAAATCCTTATGTATCTTGATAGGAATGTAAATATATGCGACCATCCTGGAATGCAGTATGAGATTTGTTTAAAAATTGAAATAAAAATTCCATATATCTTGAACCATCTTGTTTTGCCTCATAAATTGAAGGGGAAATAATGGAAGATGCCAAGACCAAACAATCATATGAACATTGAATAGAAATAAGAAATGATCAGACTTGAACACCAAAGCCAAAGCCAACGACAACAGCATCGATACTCAATCTACAATAGGTTACACACAGAAGGGACCACTTATGCTAGCAGCTCAGGGGGCAAAGGAGGGGTGATATGGGATGCATGCTGGGAACAAGGGTGGAGAGAGGACAACATTGGTGGTGAGAATGCCCCTGATTCAATGTCACTATGTACCTGAAATACTACTGTGAATGATTTGTAATCCACTTTGGCCAAAATAAAAATTATTAATAAAAAATTTCATATATCTAATTCTCCCACTTTTAGATATTCATCTATTTGAGTTTATAATTTATGATTTGGTGAAGTATTGCAGAAAATAAGCACTTTCCCAGTAGAAATGAGCAAAGGAGATACTTTGGTAACTACAAAGAGAATTAAAAGTAGAAAATTGATTGATGTTATATTTCAATATCATATAGAGTAAAGAATGATGCTCCTGTGAGTAACTGCATCATGGATTGACAGAATAAGACCATAGCATAGAATTCATTAATTCATTCAATAAATATTTATTGCTCCCTGCTCTAGTGGGAGATCCATACTGAATATGATGTTCCATCTTTCATGGAATTGTAAGGGGCAAACAGAAAGTAAAACATACATGGTATACTTCAATTACTAATATGAAGAAATAGTTATATGGAGGCCACATAACAGAGAACTTGTGCAGACTGGGGATAAAAGGTTAATATGAAGAGCCATGCTTAAGGATAGAGATGAAGGAGATAAAAGATATGGCTATGTAAAGAGGAAGAGAAAGAAAATTCTTAATAATAGGCAATCATGATAGAGAAAATTACAAAATCTACAAATCTACAGGATTTTTAGATGCAGGCAAGGTCAAGAAACTGAAAAGAATCAGTGAGGCTGTTGGAAAGAGACTGAGATCAAAGAGATAAGTGGTGGTAGCAATGGGGCCACTAGAAGATAAGATAAGGCTCTAAAAATCCCTCTGGCCACTTCAATCAATTCAGGGCTATTCTTGTTTTGTTTTGTTTTGTTTTGTTTTTTGTTTGTTTGTTTTTTGTTTTTTGGGTCATACCCGGCAGTGTTCAGGGATTACTCCTGGCTCCATGCTCAGAAATTGCTCCTGGCAGGCACGGGGGACCATATAGGGCACCAGGATTCGAACCGATGACCTTTTGCATGAAAGGCAAACGCCTTACCTCCATGCTATCTCCCGGGCCCCTCTATTCTTGTTTTAAGGTACAGAAATTATGGGCAATTCTTTAACAGGAGAGTGAAATAATCTGACTAACAGTTTACAAAAATCCCTGTGAGGAATAGAAAAGAGATGTTTAGGTCAGAAGTAATGGGAGGCTGCAGTGAGAAAGCATAGATAAAATAGTAGATACACTTACTTTGGAAGTAGATTAAACTAGATGTTGACTAAATGAGAGAAAGAGAGAGAGAGACAGACAGAGAGAGACACAGAGAGACAGAGAGACAGAGAGAGACAGAGGCAGAGAGAGAGAGAGATCTAAGGTAAGGGTTGGGTTCTTCCATTAAGTGTCTGAATGGACAAAAGTACCTAATCACTCTGGGAAAGCCCAAGAGAAGGGTCCAGTGAAATGGGAATCAGGTGTTCTATTTCAGCAAGCTTAATAGATGAGTATATGATTATGAAAGATGAGAAATTTGGATTAGAGGTAAAAATTTAGGAGTTGTCAGTGAATATATCTTAGAACCTAAAAAAATGAAATTATCTAAGAAGAGAACTTGGAAATGGTTAAGAGTAAAAATCTGAGAGGATCACCATAATGTGCACAGTACAGTGTTGTGAAAATCAAAGAAAGGAACCTTTTAAGAGACTAGAGAGCCTAGATTTGTGAGCAATGGTGGGGTTCTCTGGGATTAACAGGAAAGAGATAAAGCAGAGAACATGCCTTGAGTTTTAGCTCCAGGCAGTCACTTTCTTGGGGATCCTGCTCCTCCTTGTGGCCTGTGCACCAAAAATTCAGAGATTTAGTGTTCAAAAGTATATACTGGCCAAAGGACTATTGCTGCCAAAGGGGTCATCAGTAAAGAAGCAAACTGATACATTCCATTAAAGAGATCAGAAACTGAACCTCATCCCTGCATCTTGTGCTAGTTAGTTCCCACCACTAATTGCCAAAATCCCAGACTTCCTAGGTCCAGAATTATACAAAATTCTTCCTTGAAATACTAATCAAAATTGTCATCACATTTTTCAGGAAACTTTTCCAACATTTTGTAAAATATTAAAATGGTTCACCCTGTCCTGGAATTTTTACTTTTCTCACAAGAACCAAGATAAATGCTCAAGAAAATTCTCATTGTCTGTATTATTGCAACAGTAAAATATTGGAACTACTTACACTACTAAAGAAATGATAAACATTACAGTATGACAGAACAATATAATTCAATTCAGTAGTCATTAGAAAACATGTAGTCAGTCCTGAGGTGCTGACATGGAAAGTATATTATATGTTGACCAGTATGCAGTTCCCTCTCTTTGTCTTCTTTTGGAATCCCAATATAATCTGGTTTCCACATTCTCCCCCCAAAACTCTATAGCTTCGGCTTTAACTAACCCTGAATTCTTCTGGATATTCAAAATGTGAAGATCCTCTTCAACTTTGTTCTCAAGTCCTTAGCCAAGATTTTCAATTTAATCACATCTATACCTCACTTTTGTAATCAGAATTGGAATCTTCTGCAAAGGTTTCTGAGGTTCTTCTGATATGTCCATTAAATGACCACACCTCTGGCATCAACAGTCTCCAGCTCATTTTTAGGTCTCATCCACCCTGGCTTTTTTTCCTGTTCTTTGAGTCATACTGTTTCTTACTACAAATGGACATTTAGACCAGATGTTCTTTTTCCCAGGAGCCTTCACTTGCCTTAACTGTCACTTAACATTGGAAGAACTTTCTACCTACTCAAGTTAGGTTAGATCCTTCTAATATTTTTAAGCTCAAAAGCATTATGTGCTTTTCCTTGTTTGGGGAGAAAACAGAGGATTGACTGATAGGTGATTGGGCCTTACCAGGGGTCCCTCCCAGCATGGTATTCTTGGATCACTACTAACAATGCAAAAGGGACCCAATATGAAAACTCGTCCTCTTGAATGCAAAATAGGCTCTCCAGCCCAATGATGATTCTAGCCCTGTTGGTCTATCTTATGATCTCTCAGCATGCATTCAGTGTTGTTATTTGATATTATCTTCCTTACTTGACAGAGGAAAAGACTTGTAACCAACATTTTATCAGCAGAATTCAGGGTAGTACTTAAGGCACTGTAGATGCTCCAGGAATGTTCATCGAATATATATCTGGAGTTGTATATTACACAAAACAGAACTCCTTTGGTGTCATTGAATCAGATAGAGGTCTGAATTTGTTCTTTTCATTTTGAGCAAACCAATTTATGTGCCCATAAAATTTAAGCACGATATATTCCTTCTTCCTACATCTAATCAATCCATCAATAAACCCTTTCAACAATACCTCTAGAACACATCCTAAATCTCTCTATTCTCCTTTGTATCCATCAGCATTAGCCTCCTCTAGGCTACCACTAGCTCTTATTTGGAAAATTGTTATCTCCTAACTAGATCCTACCTACAGTTGTTGAATTTCTTTACACTAATTTTCTATATGGCAGACCTAACCTTAATAGTAAATCAGTTCATATTAAAACTTGCTTAAAATCTAGCATCACTTACCAACACACCTAGAAATATACCTGATATACAGTTCAAATTCCTTTACCTTACATTTTCTGAATCCTGAAAACTTCCTTGATTTAATCTCATACAACCTTTTCAGAAACTGCTTTGATTCTCCTGTACAATGTCCTTTCTTCTGTTCTCACCAATATTTCTGCTTCTGGATCTGAACTGGCTTGTGTCTTTATTGTAAATGTCCTTCCTTCACAGTCATCTCCAATCACCCAGTTTAAAATTACTATCCCATCTGTCACATCACTCTCTTATAATACCTAACACTTACCTTTACTGGTTTTATTGCTACTTGCTTTATGACTATCTGTTTTAACTCTACCTTATCTCTACCTGTTTTATCTTGCTTAGTGCCATATTCCTCACTCTTACAACAATACTAGGCCTCTAAGAGATGACAAATAATTTCTTTTGAATTATGATAAATAAAAATATGATTTAATTATTTATTAATGTTCAGTCTTTTTCCTTCACCAAAGCCTTTTAGGCATCTTCATAAATGGCTTTTTAATCCTCAGTCTCTTGTAACTTTCCACATAATTACCTCTGCAGCATATGGAATACCTCCTTTGTCATTTGTGGTTTACTTTCTTTTCTTCTATGCAACTTCTCTTTCATTGTCCAGCTGACTATATCTCTTCCATACACTGGCTTCTCCCATTTTCACACTTTAAACATCCTGTGTCTTAACACTACATTCTTTTGGTGGGGAGGAGATCGGGGAGGGCAATTGGGTCATACCTATTCATGTTTAGGTCCATTTCTGATAGTAATTGGAGAACCATTTATATTTTAGGGATTAAATCAGGACTGGCCTCATGCAAAGCAAGCTCCTTAGACTGTCCAACTACTTCTGCCCAACATTGTTTACTTTTCCCTCTTAGAATACTGCACATCCCGAGAATTCCAGTAAAATTTTGATGGTAGTAATTTAGTCATCTAGATATCTTATCTTAACCTGTTACTCATATTTTCATCTTCTTAGTATCATTTGTTAAATTATGTTAATATGTTAATGTTCTGGATTTATCTATTACTTAGACATTGGACTGGTCATTTCAGCCTTCTGAATAATCACTCTGACATCTCTTTGATTCAGCATTTGTTTTATCCCCATTGTATCTCCTCTCTTTTTATTTGCCTACACTATTGAAAATTTTTCCTATTTTTAAATGTCATGTCTCAACTCAAAATCACTTAATAGAAGAATTAGAAGATCTCTTTGAGATAACTTATCTAGCTTCCGCATTTTTTATTAGAAATCTGACCCCAAAGACAATTCCATGATTTTCTCAGTAATTTAATTAAGCATATTAGAGATATTTAAATATTATATACTAGTTAAGCATATTAGAGATATTTTCAACTCTATATTCAGATGCTCTTCTTTGATCTCTTTGGTGAACAACTATGATTCTGATGATCTTCCTCAAATTGGAATAGTCACAACATAGCCCTACTCAAAAAATTTAAGAGTTTTGAATGTTGCAATTAAACTGAGAACTCTACTTACTATACTTAGATATACAGCTCATAGATGTAAAGTCAAACTCATCACTTGGCTTAACATTTGACATTAAAATATTTAGATTCTAGCCTTCCCTGTTCAGCCTCATAAAATTTAAGGAATATCAATAGTAGCATAATAGAAGATATTAAAATATAACTTTCACTACAAAGACTTTTTAATTTGTTAAAATTTTTCTTTAATGTTGTGTGATCTCCTTGGAGATGTTGATATTTCTTTGAGCTTCAATTTTAAAGAAAAAGCTAGAGATTCATCATTAGAAACAATAAAGACTGGATTTTTTCTCATAGATGTGGACAGCAGAACTGCAAGGGATAAACTCAGATTATACAAAACTCTCAACTTCAGAACCCAGAATCATCTTTATGCTCATCTGACTGAGGGACTCCTCAGACATTCACCCTCCAAACAAATAGGATTTTAAGCTGTTTTTCATATAGCTTCGCACTTTCCAATTTATCTCTGCCTTTTTTACACTATTCCTGCTGCCTTGAAATGTCTCTTTCAATCCTCTCTATGAACCTATTATAAAAATGCCCCTCCCCTCTTCTATGACATTTTTGTAGATACCTTCAATTATGTCTTTTTCTGTTCCAAACTCTTGAAGCATAGAATCACATTATTAGTTTCTTCAGGGTAGATGCAAAGACATATTAATGGCTATGTGATCCAAACATCAATGATTTTGTTTCTTTGCTTTTTTCTCTTCTAACACTATTTCTGAAAACATCTGGCACATGTTATTTTTCTTGTTGCATTTTCTTTTTTTTTTCTTTTTCTTGTTGCATTTTCTATTACAGAATCATTAGCTTTCCTGATTCAAACACATTGCTCCTTGGTTTTACAATTCAGGATGTGCAATTTCTGGGTCTATACCTGGCTTTCTAAGCAAAAGAATCCCCCCTGATACTATGCCTGCATTTTTACTGTGTTTCCTCTTTCTTCTTTTTATTCACTAGCCTTCCTCTAAAACCTAAAATGCATAAATGTGTTATATATAAATGTGTTGGAAAACTGACTAGCCTATACAAAATTGAATTTTAATTCTTTCTAATTCCATAAGCAAAAATCAAGTCAAAATAAGTAAACATATTAATATAAGACCTGAATTCACAAACTTTATCAAGGAAAAATTCGGTAGAATATGTTATGACATTGGTATCTTCAATGAGATTGGCCAAGGAAACAAAAACAAGAAAAATCAGTGGGGCTACATGAAATTAATAAATTTCTGCATCACAAAAGAAATAATGGCAAGAAAAAATACAAAAAGAAAATATTTATCCACTTCTTATGTGCTAAAGGGTTCATAGCCAAAATTTATAAAGTACTGGCAGAACTTTACAAGTAGAAAACAAACTACCCCATCAAAAAATGGGAGGGGAGTAGGGAGGAAAGATGAACAGAAACTTCCTCAAAGAAGACCTTCAAATGGCCAAAATGTATATGAAAAATTGTCTGCATCATTTCCATCATCATGGAAATGCATATCAAAACAATGAGATATCTCTGTGAGATATCTCATTGAAACATTTATCACAGAGAACAATGTGTTGGTGTTAAGGAAGGGTCAAAGATACCTACCTTCAAGAATTGCTGGTGGGAATGTTGATTGATCCAACATCTTTTGAAAATAATATAGAAATTTTTATTCAATAAAATGCAGTAACTGAACTTTCATATACCTAACAATTTTATTTCTTGGCATCTATCCCAAAGGCAAAAAACTGTATTCAGAACAGACACTATTCACAATAACCAAAATCTGGCACAAATGTCCAAGAATAGATGGCTGAATTACTAAGCAAAAAAAAAAAAAAAACACAATATACAAGCTAGCAAAAAAATCTGTGGTACATAAACATAGTGGATTTCTACTTAGATAAAAGAAAAGAAAAAAGTCACATAATTTACTGCTATGTACATGGATATGGAGAGTATCATGCTGAGTGAAGTCAGTCAGAAGGAATGGGACAGGTACAGAATAATTTCCCTCATAAGTGGTACCAAAAAACAACAAAAAACAAAATAAAACAAAGAAACAAAAAAACCCAAATACCTAAAGTCAAATAAGCTAATAACTTGTCTTTAGTAGGAAGCTCACCATGCTGGTGTGTGGGAAGGACATGCATAGGGACTGGGAAACAGACATTCTGGTGAAGGACATGGTATTGAAATGTTTTATGAATGAAACACTAACATTAACTGTATCATAAAGTATGGTGCTTAAAATAAAATTTTAAACTAAAATATTTCTTTATTAAAAATTATTCTTGAGGGCTGGAGTGGTGGCGCAGAGCTAAGGCTTCTGCCTAGGATGGGCGTTGTTTCCATCCCTAGCATCCTATATGGTCCCCAAATCAGAAGTGATTTCTGAGCACATAGCCAGGAGTAATCCCTGAGCATCACCGGTGTGGCCAAAAAAAAAAAAAGTTACTCTTTATTGCTTAGCTATATATAAATCAAATGTCTGCTTCTATTTTAATTATGTTTGACTTTCTAACTGTTTCACGTACTGACACCTAGTTCTGTTAGTAATTTTCTCATATTTATTTTAGCTAACCCATCCCATCCAATGTATCAGGTACACAGGAGACAATACATACTTCTTAATGCTTATTAAAAACAAATTACATTGTAGTAATCTCACTTTGTCTAATAATTGTCCAAACTGTATTTTGTGCTAAGTAGTAAATTCATATGAAGTAATTTTTTTAAAAAGTTGAACTTGAAAGAGGGTACCAAGACAAGCAATTAAATATTAGGCAGTAAAACAAAGAGCTATCAACCCCTAATAGCTTACCTAAAAGAGCAGCATGGTTGCTTTAATTGAAGCAGAAAGACATGAGTACTGGAAATGTGAGCATTTAACACAAGGAAGATGAATTAGAAAGGCCGCCCCAAATATTTTTTTCCCCAAATGATGTATTATGTGATGAAACTTCATAATATTTTATCTTTTTACCTTTAACCCCTTGGTGAAATGTCTGAATTTCTTGGCCTGCCTCTGTCTGACTACTAGAAAGGAAATTCTGACATAAGAGCAGAAAATGAAGCCTTTATGCAGGTTTTGTGTGGAGGATGAAGTCGTTGTGCAGATTTATGCTGAGAATTTACTGTAGCATAGAAGAATTGCAAAATCACAATAAGAAAGTTATTCCTTAGAGACAGATTACTCTAAAGTCTGGCTCCAAGTGGGCTTCCTACTTAAGCTTTCAGGACCAACAATGGCAGATGAATATATTGCCAGAAATGGGAGATGTGGTACTTCACTCTTCCACATATTTCCAGGAAGCTAACTTATACTGTAAGAAAATCTCCGATGCAAAGCAGAACTAAGCCACTATATATAATATATAAATATATGTATATATATATATATATATATATATATATATATATATATATATATATATATATATTCGCACCTGACTCAGGCTGAGGGAAGAGATTGGAACCTAAGTGGGTCATCCAAGGACTCAAGGAAGGTTCTTCTGACCTTACTGACATAGTCTCGGGTGCTTCAAATTAGGAGTGGCAGACAGGATCCTCTGTCTTCTTTATGTCTTGATAATCCATAAAATCTACATTGTGCTCTTCAAAAGGAATTTGTGTTGCTGGCAAAGCTACCCACTTGTACCTCACTATCTTTTCTGGTAAAGATATTTATAAAAATTTTTATAAAATACACGGTTTCCTCAATTCGGTGCTAATCTGCTAGATCATTGTTAAGAGTAGATCATGACCTCAGTGCTTTTCTGTTTTGCTTGCATAAAGCCCATCCAGTCTCATTTCATATTTGACAGGTTTAATGAGTTTTCTCTCCTATCTTTCTTTTCCATCAAAATCATTCTTAAAACATTTAAGCAAGAGAAGACTCAGCCAATACTCATAAACCTCACCCTCCTCTGCTTCTGGGTCATGCTGACCCATTCTTGAGGTAAAATGTATTCTGTAAGCTAGTTGAATACCCATCTAAGGATAGCTTGGTACACTTAGCATCTTCGTCTAGAGATGATTCATGACTGTGGCATTCAGGGGTTGGGAGAGTAGAAAATGTCTGACTTTAATAGAAGTAGATTGTATCATTTGCTTCCTTTCATCTCATCTGGTCCATTCCTCAGTCTTAGATTAAAACTTGTTCTGAAATGTTTTATAATTGCTACCTTATTTTCTCAAAAATATCTTGCTATGGCTTCTCTGAGTTTAGAGAAAATGCCTCTGTGCTTTTACTGTTTTTTTAAATCTCTGGCAATTAACCTAAGCATTCTCTTTCATGTACACTAATAAAGAGTATCACAACCAGTTCTATTCTCAATTTTATTCATAAAATATTCAAGGTCCATTTTTCCCTTGTTCCCGCCATCTAATTTTAGACCTAGAATGAACACAGAACCAATCTTAAGTGCCAGACTTATTCTTTTTCGTTACATCTTTGCCCAGTCATTTGGTGAGCACACAACTTACCTTTCCTTCCTGTATTGTTCCTTTATACAAATATATGTGCCTGGTATAAGTAATAATACTCATCACTATCAGTCTTGGGGAGGTAAAGGTGACTATAATGTGCTGGTTTTGGTATTCCCATAAAACTGAAAATGAAGAGAAGATGCTCGAGTCTTTATTAATGGTTATCTTTGAAAGGAAAATGATAGTGAGAAAGCAAATATTCTAAGTGCACCTAAGCTGATCTCTCTTGAATGAGATGTAGAATCAAACAGACATATAGCAGAGTAAGTAGACAACAAGCAGAGCAAGTGGAAACAGGGTGCTCTAAGACTTTACTGACACACTGGTTGTTTCCTTTAGAAAATAAAACAGATCAAAACCTCTTTTACTTTGAAGTAGGTACACCAACAGCATGTAGGACTATATAATTCAGAGCAGGAATCTAACTTTTGCCTAAGGTGAGAGACTCTGCAGAGAGGAAAGAGAAGATAACAGATTGCAGGTCACTGCATTTGACTGATCCAGCATGAAACCCTCAACTTGAGTCTCTCAATTCATTAAGCATTGATATGACAGGCATAGACTCTATAATATTCAACTGAGGGAAGAGTAAGTTAGCTTCTTTAAAGCCCTTTCTTATTAACACTAATAACAATTAATTACAAACATTTATTCTCATTTATGGACACCTGCTTAGCATCAACAACACAGACCCACCCCTCCAATTATTGAGTGATATAATGGCACATTTATTTTGCTTAGAGGAGTCAAGCCTTTTCTCATTTCCTGTGTAGCCACCTTAAGTCTTGTGTAGATCTTCCTATTTTAAATTACCAACAGGCCTCAAACATATTTGTCTGGTTTTGAAAGCAGCAGGGGGTTCTTTTTGAAGTTTCTGAAATGCACACACATGCATATATGTATATGTGTGCTTGCAAATGCACAGAGGACTCCTGGCCATGACAATGTGATAGGATCCCTTTAGTAAA
>PVKC010011695.1:9228-24518 GCA_004027635.1 Crocidura indochinensis | reverse complement strand
GAAGTTCCAGCTCACCCCAGGAAGCTCACCACAAAAAGTGGTGAGCTTAGTTAGAGAAATAACTACATTTTGAACTGTCCTAAAAATGAGAACCTATGAGGGAAATGGAGAGCCTGTCTAGAGTACAGGCGGGGGGTGGTTGGGGAGGAGGGAGATTTGGGACAATGGTGATGGGAACGTTGCACTGGTGATGGGTGGTATTCTATACATGATTGAAACCCAAACACAATTATGTATGTAATCAAGGTGTTAAAATAAAAAAGAAAAAATAACCATATACAAGTTTTATGTGTTTTATTTTTTCCTCTGTATTTTAAAGCAAATGCTTTGGAGAGGAATTATAGAATAAATTAAAAATTTATATATTATTGTTTTTAACTTAAAAATGAACAATTCTGGAGTTTTAACCTAATGCTTTGAGGCCAGGGAATCTCTCTTGACAGTATCATTCACTAATATATCTCAGAACTCAGAGCTAAGCATAGTGGTTAGTGCTTTATATATTGTTGAATATATGAATATTGTTGTCTTATAAATAGTCTAATGTAAAATAAGATAAATATATGTACATATATAAATCTTTGTGCATAATATACATAACATGTATTTATAATGCTCAGGCTGAATTTTGTGCAATTATCAGAATGTTAAAGTTTTATTTAGCCTGTGTTTACAATTTAGGGTTCAAATGCTGCATAGAAGGAGTTAAATCATGGCATGGTAAAAAGTGATTCGGATATTTCCTGGACACTGGTATAAAAATATGTGAAAAATTTAGTTCCCATAATGCCGAGGCAGACTCTCACTTTGTTTTGATTTATAGTACATCTTGTATGTTATTCCAAACTTGCATCATAGTCATATTCAGGTTAGAGAGAGCAAAGGTAAATTTTCTTGCTATTCCCATCAAGCAAATGTGAAGGTCACATGAACATTTTTAGTGGGAAAAATGAGAAGGTTTATGTTGAACCACTTTCTCCATCCAACTCTCATGATCTGAACACAGCTACATCTATTCAGTATTTGAACAGAGGCCTGAACAAAGTAAGAGGGTTATATTGGGGTCTTAGCCTCCTGTCTAGAAAGAAATCAACCTTAGATCAAGTGCCTAGAAACAAGCTAACCATACTGGAAACCACACTGGAAACCTTCAGTCTATTCTTTAATGGATGGGACAAGTGCTTGATTCAACTGGTCATAATAATACACTCACTCAATACCTTATCCTCAGATTCCAAACAGCATCTCCAAATATAAAACAATTAAAAGAAGGAAATAATCTCTTTTCATTGTTATAATTCAATATGTACAAAAAGTAGTCATTAATCACAGACACATGCATACAGTTTGTATAGTTCAGTGAGTATCTGAGATTTCCTGCAGGTTTTATCTTACATTGCAGGTTCCAGCTGGGGCTCATGGTGAAGACAAGCTGGTTCAGGAGCAGTAATTGTTAAAAATGAACACATAACTCCTTGTAACTGGGGCTTTATGGTTAATTGACACAAACAATCACTGGGGAACATGACAAAAATACTGAATCACTGTTCAGGAGGCATTAAACAGAACACATAACAAGAAGTCTGGAATTGGTAGGTTGTGCTATTTTGATAAAATTTCAGTATCTACAGACCTCAGTAATTTTGCCACTATGTTCCCCAATATTCCTGAGATTCAAGCATTTGTGTAGTTTATATAAAGATGGTGGTCAAGTTCTAATAAGTCACCTCTAAATCACATTTAAATGACTTAAAGTCAGGAAACCTAAGCAGGTTTAAAAACTAGATCTTTGAAATTAAGGGGTATAAAGGCCCAGGTCAGTCCTCAAATGAGAAAGATAGTCAGAAAAAAACATCAATAATTAACCTTGGACTTTTGCTCTAGCTACTTCCTCTGCAGTAGCTTGCTCTCCAGTTGAATAAGCCTCCAAATTTGCACAATAAGGCCCTCAACCATGTTTCAGCACTGCCAGATCTTTCCCTTCCTGCCTTAATCCTTCAGAGAACTGATGACCTTTTCATACACCATCACCAACTTACTATGTTTGTGTTTTCTTTTATAGGGCAGGGAGCTTTGTTTTTTTTTGTTGTTTTTTTTTTTTTTTTGGTTTTTTTTGGGGGGTCACACCCAGCAGTGCTCAGGGGTTACTCCTGGCTCCATGCTCAGAAATTGCTCCTGGCATGCACGGGGACCATATGGGCACCAGGATTTGAACCGATGACCTTTTGCATGAAAGGCAAATGCCTTACCTCCATGCTATCTCCCGGGCCCCTGTTGTTTTTTTTTTTTAATATTTGTTCTAGACCTGGCAATGGAGATAGGCAGTAGAGCACATTCTTCAAATTATAAGGCTCTAGGTTTGATAAGAAGCACATGCATACACCAAAACCAAAGGCAAAGAAACTAAAAGTCTTTGCCAAGACAAAACAAAACAAAATTTTCCCCAACCAAGATGAGTTTCCAGTACACAGTATCTACCTGATAAATGTTGAATGAATAAATAGAACTATGCATGAAAGAAAGGGATAAAACCTCAACATCCTAGGGCTTTTTGACTGCTGGTAGATTTTGGAGTTTGATCTTATATTTCACAAACGAAGGAAACTTGAAAGAAAACTGACTTAGATCATAGAACAGCTCAGCAGCAAGCTTTAAAAAGAGCTGGGCATCTCTGCTTCCAGACCAATTCTATTTTATAACTGTCATAATGTAAGGACTTGATTAGTTGCCTTAGCCTATTAAAAAAAATATCAGTGTTTATAAAATACTTTCTCCAGAAGATATATATCTATTTCTTCTTTTTTTTTTTTTTGGTTTTTGGTTTTGGTTTTGGGGGTCATACCCAGTGGCGCTCAGGGGTTACTCCTGGCTCTGTGCTCAGAAATCACTTCTGGCAGGCACAGGGGACCATATGGGATGTGGGGATTTGAACTACTATCGGTCCTGGGTCAGCCACTTGCAAGGCAAATGCCCTACCGCTGTGCTATCTCTCCAAGATATCTATTTCTTCAATTGACTGAAAATATTGACAGTTAGATGAAGAAACTACAATTCAGTGACGCACCCTCAAAACCAATGCTTGGAAATATGTCTCAATGTTCTCAAAGCATAATGAAATCAATTCAATTAAAAAAAAAACTAGTAAAGGGGCCCGGGAGATAGCATGGAGGTAAGGCGTTTGCCTCTCATGCAAAAGGTCATCGGTTCGAATCCCGGTGCCCCATATGGTCCCCTGTGCCTGCCAGGAGCAATTTCTGAGCATGGAGCCAGGAGTAACCCCCGAGCAATGCTGGGTGTGACCCAAAAACAAAAAACAAACAAACAAAAAAAAAACCAAAAAAAAAAAAAACAACAAAAAAAACCTAGTAAAAAGTTATCTTTTATATAAGACAGATCTGGATTTAAATCTGGAAATTTAGTTACACACAGAATTTTGCTGGGAGTTTAGTTTTTTGAGCTGCACAGTGACAGTAACTCTGATATTAATGTTTGGAGGCCTATTACTAGCACAGCATCTGTCACACAATATAAAATATTAATTTTCTTCTCTTATACTCTTAAGATGACCTTTGCCTACCTAGTGTAGTCTTCTTTGATTTTGTTCTATTTGATTGTGATACAAACAAGCAGATACAAGAAATAGTTTGTTTACTAATCAAATGGGTCTTATTTGTCCTAAAAAATATAGGCAAATTAACCACATAGCAGGACTTTTGCAGCTAAAGCCAAAATTTAAGGCTGAGTCAATGAATAGAGACAATTGTCTTCTGTGAGTCTCTGGGAATGTCTTTGCTTTTCTTGAAATAAGGGACAAATGTAGTTCATGTCTTGAGAATATTTTCCACTTCTTAAAATCTTGAATAAGATGATACCTGGATCACAACATTCATTTTGCAATCTCAAGGCAGCAAATCCAAAAAGAAAATGTTGACAATACTGAAATGTAGAAGTTTTGAAAACAATAATGAACTATTATTCAACTCAAGCCCTGAAGTGTCTGCAGATTTCTGGTGACATAGAAATGTAAGTATAGCCCAAATTAATGTTAGTGACAATATATTTATAACAACAATTTGGAAACGGATAATTTTTCAGTAAAGAGATGGACAGGTCTGAGTTATTAGATGGTCTTGGATGTTTTCTACAGGGTCAGAGAAAAAAGATTTTATTTATATAGTACGCATAGTATTACATCCCATTTTGGGCAGTCTTTTTTAAATTGCCTAAATAATATCATTTAATCAAAGGCCAAAACATCCAACTCCTGTGTTTGCTTTGCCACATACTTAGGCCAGTAATAGTTTCTTTTTTAAAACTTCATTTGAGGGCCAGAGAGATAACACAGCAGTAGGGCATTTGCTTTGCAACTGGCTGACCCAGGACCAACAGTAGTTTGAATCCTGACATCCCATATGGTCCCTTATGCTTGCCAGGAGCGATTTCTGAGCAAAGAGCCAGGAGTTCCTCTTGAGTGTGGCCCCAACCCCCCCCAAAATCATACACACAAAAAAACACACAAAAATCCCTCATTGATTAGGGATTAGGGATTCTCTCTCTCCCTCTTCCTCCCTCACTCTTCTTCCATCCCTCTTTCCCTCTCTCCCTTCCTTGCTTCCTCTCTCCCTCTCTTCCTTCCTTCCTTTCTCTCTTTCCCTCCCTCCCCATTCCTTTCTCCCACCATCCCTCCTTCCTTCCTCTCATCCTTCCTTCCTTCCTTCCTTCCTTCCTTCCTACCTTCCTTCCTTCCCTCCCTCCCTTCCCCTTTCCAATCCTTCCTCCCTCTTTCCCTCCTCTTTGCCTCTCTCTTTCTCCCTTCCTCCTCCCTATTTTCATTCCTCTCTTATTTCCCTAAAAGAGCATTTCTATTCCCATCCATAAGAGTCAGAGCTGCTTGTAACCTACATTTAACTGCCCATGCTAGAAAGCAATAAATATCCTTGACAGGCCATCTTTAAGCCTTTGGACACATCAGAGAGCCCCAAAGACACTTCAGAACTTAAATACAGGGAAAATGTTCCAATTACAAGTGAGCAAGATAGATCACAGGAGATGAAAGAGGGAAGAGGGAGCAACAAGATGAGGAGAGCATTTGGAAGAAATACGTTTCCATAGTGGCCAAGGTGTGACTCATTTTAGCAGGAGCTAGATAATTCATTATTCTAGAGGTATGTGCTGCCTGGCTTGTGGCATTATTAATAGCCCTATGTAGTGTGTACTGCAAATAAAACAGAGACAAATTCTAGTGCCTCTGAGAAAGTGGAAGCAAGCATACTTCTGGCTGGTTTGCAGGTAGGGTAAGTAATAAACAAAACAGGTGTATTCCTTCTAAGATTGAATTTCCCAATGTGATTTAAAAATAGATAAACTTTTGGATAATTGACCCAATCACACTTTTTATGATGCATTTTATTATTTTTTTATTTTGATAGCAATTGCAAAACTGCAGTGGTTAAATTATTTTTTTAATATTTTTATTTAAACACCTTGATTAGAAACATGATTGTGGTTGAGATTCAATCATGCAAAAAACGCCCCCCTTCACCAGTGCAACATTCCCATCACCAATGTCCCAAGTCTCCCTCCTCCCCACACCACCCCTGCCTGTACTCTAGACAGGCTTTCTACTTCCCTCATTCATTCACATTGTTATGATAGTTATTTCTCTAACTGCACTCATCACTCTTCATGGTGAGCTTCATTTGCTCTCCATGCCCTACTCTCTTTTGTTTCTGAGAATTATTGCAAGAATGTCTTTTATTATTATTATTATTATTATTTTGGTTTTTGGGCCACACCCAGTGACGCTCAGGGGTTACTCCTGGCTATTGCCTCAGAAGTCGTTCCTGGCTTGGGGGACCATGGGGCACCGGGGGATAGAACCGTGGTCCGTCCAAGGCTAGTGCAGGCAAGGCAGGCACCTTACCTTTAGCGCCACTGCCCGGCCCCTTATTTTTCTTAAAACCCATAGATGAGTGAGATTATTCTGCATCTATCTCTCTCCCTCTGACTTATTTCACTCAGCATAATAGATTCCATGTACATCCATGTATAGGAAAATTTCATGACTTCATCTCTCCTGACAGCCCAATCATAGTTGTAATGAGTGGCAGTATGGTACAAGTCAGAGTCTTTGTGGGAAATGAGAGCTGAGAGACAGAGAGAAGTGTATGGAGTCATGTAGACTATGGTTTTGTGGTCAGCTCTGATTCAACTAGCAGAGATCCATGGGGTAAACCTTTCCTTTCTTTGAATACATTCCTTACTGTAATGTAAAGAGAATACCCATGCTGCAGATTTATTTAGAGAATTGAATAAGATAACATATGCCAAGTACATGCTTCAATGCAGAGCACAAGGTAATCTTGATGCTGAAAGATCCTTAGAAACAGTTACCACTGACTGGTGGATGGGTCAGCCAACCAACTGCAGGCTGGTAAGGTGATAATGATTTCCATAACAATGTACTTCAAGAACAAAGCAGTTACTGGTTGATACAGAAGTAAATCAGAAGAACCTACTGGTTAAGTCTAGTAAGTGAGATCAGGCAGAAAGAGGGATAGATTAATCTTGCCTCTTTATTTCAAAGTAGAGAAGGCAGACGCACAGAACTCAGAAATAATTGCTTCATTAAGAATACAGAGAGCAGAGTGATTCTACCAGTTTTATAGACTAGTAGAAAATCTTATCACATTAATTAGCTTATACTCTCTTTTTAGGAATGTTACCTTTAGGACAATGAAATTATATGTATTGCATGTAGTTTCTAAATCAATCTTAACCTAGAAGCTAAAGCTACAGAGAAACATACTGGCTCAAAATAAGCAATAAGGAAAAAACAATAAGCAATAAGGGAAGTGGTGATACAAATCATGAAATTTAAATTTAAATTTTGTGATATTTCTTGTTTTTTTAGATCAAATATAGACTCAAAGGGAAATATGTAGTCATAAATATTAACTGTCTTCCACTGAGTTGTTAATTACGAAGTGCTATCTTTATTATATAAACCTTGTTATTATTCCTATTTTATAGAGACCCATAAAGTTAAGATTTTCCCTGAGATATTATCAAAAGGGAGGCAAAAATCCACATTTTAAACTAGTCCTATCCAACTCCAAAATCCTGCCTCTTAGTCATTATGCCACACACTTCTCTCCTACATTATAGATCACAGAACTAAGGTGGAGAATTCATGACAGCGAAGGCATTCAAACACAGATAAGATTAACAATCCTATTTTTTCACACCTGAAACAAACAAGGGAAACACTTGAGTCCTTTGTTATCTGACCTAAAGGGAAATATTTGTAGAAAAGCTGATATTCTTCCCCCAGGGATCATCATGCAGCTTGCTGGAGGGACTGACCATATTTAAGTAAAGAACTCAACATTCAGTTCTGTTAAAACATACATCTTATGAACATGGAGCCATAAGAAATAGTTTTAGGACAAGTTGCAGCTGCTAACTGGGGATAACACTGTGGAGCTTGTATCCTCCTCCTTTCTTGTCTAATAGTTATAAGACCTGAATGCTAATCTCAGCAGGCAGGCTTTGCTGAGCATAAATATCCTTAGAATGCCCTGAGTGCAATTTGCTTGGCAGCACTGGAGCTAGTTAGGTTACTCACTGTCACCAAGCTGGGTATATGCCACTTCATAGTACTTCTATTACTTTACCAAATTTGGGGAGGGCGAGTGTGTGGACTGTGCCACCCAGCTATGTTCCAGGGACATTACTAAGTTTAATACCTAGTGGTGTTCAAACAATCATATGTGGTTCCAGGATTTCCATCTGGAATCACTTGCATGCCAGTCAAGTGTTCTAATCTCTATAATCTCTCTCTCTATATCTATCCCTTTACCAAATTAATACAAAGGCAACAATTTTAGAACAGGATAAAAAAGATATTTAAATAATTTAAATTATCCTCCAATATCCTGCTACTCTGGAATAGGTAGGGGAGAATAAGGTATATAGGATACATTGCTTTTTGCACTAATATACATTAAGGAGTGTGTTCATTTCAATATATATGTTCCCTCACTGCATATATGGCTGTATAGATATATACAATATTCTCTTGAACATTCAACCTTGTCTTTCTTTAGCCAGCTCCATACTGAAGGTCTCTGGCAGCAGAGGACTTTCTTGAAGAGAGTAGTTCCAGTAATGAGATGAATACACTGAACTATTAAATATCGGGTACATCACATCTAAGTGAAATGAAATTCAAAATTAAAAAATAACAATTTAAGCAGCCTAGGAATTTTGAACAGTTTTATTAATTTCAAACCTTCTGAATGCTTATTATTAAATGAGAAAGCTTTCATTATTGCCTCACATACTTATCAGGGAAATGAAACCTTTCCTTTTGCTTGAAGTGTTTTGACAGAATTTCTGAAAACAAGAAAGTAAGGGTCTCCAAGGGAAAGTGAACACACCAGGCCAAGGAGATCTGGCTCCCTCTCAGGAGAAGGTTATTTTCAGTCAGCTATTGCTGGAAGATAGCAGACAACCAGACTGGAATAAAAATCATGAATTCTTCAGACTATTTTCCTAGGGAGGCACTTAGTTATTGAAATATTGTCATTTTTGGATCAATTTTCTATGATATTTCAAGAAATCATTGACAAATCATAAATGATAGTCAGCACTGTAGTCTTCCTTTTCTGTATTTCTCTTTTATTTGAATGGAAGTTCTTTCTTCTATGGCTGGAATTTCAAGAAAGCTCTCATTGTCCTTTTTTATTATTTATTTATTATTTTTTTGGGCCACACATGGTGGTGCTCAGGGGTGACTCTGGGCTCTGCACTCAGGAATCACTCCTGGGGTACTCAGAATACTATATGGGATGTTGGAGATTGGACCAGGGTCCCCACATGCAGCAAATTCCCTACCCACTGTACTATCACTCCAGCCACTTTCATTGTCTTCTATTTTAGACATTCCCTCAAAGGTTAAAACATCTATTACCTATGAGAAGTCAAGGCATTGGCATTGGTTTCAATGAGGGCGTGGTGATGGAAACTGACTGAACATAGGATACATATAGGACAAATCCAGTGTACTTTGATGAGAACTTAAATAAACCTGAACAATCAAAACTTCCCAGTCAGAGCTTGACGAGATTGTAGTTCTAGGACCCACTAAGCCAGATTTGATTCCCAGCACTAAAAGGTCTCATGAGCATCACCAGGTGCAGCTCCCAACACTACCATGATGGATATATTTTCCATAACAATTCAGGAGCCCAAGCAGCAGGAAATTCTTGTGTTTTTTCATTGAATGGCCTGATTGGCTAAAAGTCACCAGTGGGGCCCTAGGTCTTCTGAGTAGACTTTGGAAGACTAATAAAAAACTTCAATAAAATCAAAAAGCACATCCAGATATAACCCAGTAAATTGAGTAAAAATGGAGTATATTTAATAAAAAGATGCTGAGTGATGAATGAATGTGTTTGAAAGTAAAGACATTGTCAGGAGTCTTCAGGTGAAAGACTGTATTCTTAAGAATAATGAACAAAATAAAGAGTAGGACCTGGTACCAATCCAGAAGGACAAAGATAATCTAGAATCAATACTCTGGTCCATGGCAAAACTATGTAATGGTGAAAGAAATCTTTGAGCAGTCCCCAAATGTTCCATTTGCCAAATTCGCCTTACTTCTCCATGTCAGGCTCTTACTTTCACCCTTGGCTGGTGTCTAGTAAAACTCCCACTCTTATCAAGAAATCTACCTCCTCTTACACAATTTACAGTTATGACATGCTTGATAAAACATTTGGACTCAGGGCTACAAAATAGATACAATTGAATCTGTTCTCTCATCAAAAGTCTTAATTTCTTCCTTTTATCTGAAAAATTGTGGATAAACTTGGCAATGCTCAGGGCTTACTCCTGGCTCTGTGCTCAGGAGACCATATGTGGTAGCAGGAATTGAACTTAGGTTGGTTATATGCAAGGCAAGTGCCTTACCCAATGTAATATATCTCTGGCACCAGAAGTCTCATTTCTTAATAGGAAACACAGAAATTAACCTTTAGTTAATGAACATCTTGGATATCAGAGCAATCACTTCGAGCTCCTGGTGCTGCTGATTCTCCTTGTGCTGCATAGGGCCCCTGAGTTTCCTTGCACACCAGATTTTGTCAACACCTAGAGTTACCCATCTTGCTCAAACCTATTTAAATCCATATTCCTTAGCTAAAATGTGAGAAAAGAAAACCGAGGAATCACTTTCACTCCAGGTTGATGATAAGACAAACCTTGTATTTAACTATGAGAAATAACTAAGTCACTAATAATCACTAAGTAACTAAATAACTAAGGATTCTATATTTTTGTGACAGAATAAAAGTCATATATATATTAGTAAGTTAAAAAATTTGAAAAGCTAAGCTAAGGACAACACTCTAAAGCACAATAATTCTTCATGATAATCTAAAATATTTGTGGTCCAGATAGCGCTTGTTAAATACAGCTATCATTTAAAAATGGTTTATAAGAGGCCGGAGAGATTGCATGGAGGTAGTGCATTTGCCTTGCATGTAGAAGAACGGTGGTTCAAATCCCGGCATCCCATATGGTTCCCTGAGCCTGCCAGGAGCAATTTCTGAACACAGAGCTGGGAGTAAATCCTAAGCACTGCCAGATGTGATCCATAAACCAAAAACCAAAAATAAAAAAAAAAGGTTTATAAGACTTATGATACATGTATCTGAACTGAGACATACATTTGATAGTAGCTCCTCTGAAGAGATTTACAAATCAAATTATTTAAATGTGATTATCATTAGCAGTTTAAATAAATTACATTTTATTTTGGCAAGAGATTAATTTTTAACTTGGCAGCTGTTTTCAGACATATTGTTGTCAGGTTATTCCAGTGACTAACTTTGAAAGAGGGAGGAAATTACTAGAGATTATATTGTTTACAGTTTCAAGCTGTATGTCTCCAAAGAGGCAAATAATTTGTCAATATCCTGAGACATTTTAGTGTTTGTGTCTTTGTGACCCAATTTCAATGATAACCCATATGTAGAGAACTAAAATTGCTCTTTAAAAGAGGAATTATTCAAATTAACTTCTTCTTTAGGGGCTGTTTTCTTGGTAAATTAGAAATTTACATAGCAACAGATCATAAAAAGCAATATATTAGGAATCGAGTGTTGGGTGGCCTTGGTTAAGGCCCCAACTTATGGAGATCAGTGAGAATTTACTTGCAAAGTCCTTAGATCATTGTCTCTTCATATGGAAGATGAGATTATATCCAGATGATCACCAAATTCCTTTGATAAAAAGTCCATGTACAATAAAACCATTGTGGATTGCCAGATTTTGCACAAGACAATTCCACGACCTACACAAAACTATGTTGTATACTCCATCTAATATACAGTCTGAAATCTCACTATTTTTTCTTCCTACAGTATTTATGTCTCTATTCTATACCACAGTTAATGAAAACAGTGTCACCTGAAATTGTAGCTATGGATGGGACCATAACCCTAAATTACTTTTGGTTACTTGTAAGAAAAATAGTAAGAGCAGGACATTTTAGAGTAAGTGATACATCTTGCCCTTTTGCTTAAACTTACTAGAAAATTATCTGCTTAATATAAAGAAACAGGACTCAAATCAAAGTTCTTAAAATTTAGTCAAATTATTTAAAAAAAATCATAAGAGGTTAAAGAAAAAACCATTGCATGGCACAGCTACCCACATTGCATTTTATTATCTCTCCTGAAAAAGGAATTCCAATAATTAAACTATGAGCAATGTAGATATGAGTAAGTCTGATTATTTTTAAATCAGAAATAGGTGACTTAAGGCAGCATATTCATATGTAGGTTTCTTTTAGCATAAAAGCTCTTCAAGATACATCTTTTCTAAAAATAAAACCCTAGGGTAGAAACTTATTTTCTAATGAGCACATTCGAGAGAATATGAAATATGATGTAGACAGTTTTTACAAATAGGCAATCAATATGATAGCTAAATTCATTAAAAAGACTCTCACTTGAATGTCTTATTATTTTAAATTTAAATAGTAAATAGTGTTTTTTATTTCTTCTTAGATCTTGTAATTCATGAGCACAAAGGTTGTGAGAATTTTCCTGTTGCAAGATGCAGGGTGAGATGTGATGCATAATTTTGAAACATAAGAAGCCATACCTTGAAATCATATGTGGCGTCTGGGTTTTCATCACAGGCAATCACTTCTGGGGCCATCCAGTAGGGAGTCCCAATGAAAGTATTTCTCCTACCCACTGTTCTATCAAGCTGAGCACTTACACCAAAGTCAACTATTGAAGAGAAGACAAGTGCAGAAAATATATGATCTTCAAATGACAGCAAAATGAACATATTTTTTTATTTTAGTAAAATAAACATCAGTTAGAAGCTGATATTTTATCATTTAGTTCCTTTGTAGCATTATACATACTTATATTGTTTTGCAACCATTTCTATATTCCAAATCCAAAACATTTTTTATCTTTCCTGATTGAAATCTTAGACCCATTAAATAATTCTCTCTCCTTTCTACCAAGTCCCAGCCAATTAACTTTCATTGACCTCACATCTTGTAGTTCTCAGAGCTTATTCCTGGTTGTATATTCAGAGATCATTCTTGGTAATGCTCAGGACACAATACAAGATACCAGTGATTGAACTAGGGTTGTTATTGCATGTGCCATTCCCACATATTATCTCTCCAGTTCCAACTTTCTGTTTCAGGGAATTTGATTACTATAGGCACCTCTGTAAGTAGAATCAGACAGAATTTGTCTATTTGTGACAGATTTATTTCATTTAACACGATGTCTTTATTCATGCTGCATCATATGTCACAACTTGTTTTTCTTTAAGATTTTCAAGTATTTTTTACATAATGATGCTAGGGACATATGCAGATGAATAAAAAGACATTCTATGCTCAAGGGACCTAATACCTAACAGGCTGCCTTTGTGACTCCTGTTTCCTGTCTTAAAAAGGAAAATGGTCCTGCTACCAAGTTGTAACTTCATGGGTAAGCCTGATTGGTATTCACTATATATGAACACATTTTGTAGATATATTTACCTACTTTTGGGCACTTGGTTTGCTTCTACTTGTTCCTTACTGTGAATGTGAAATTTTAAATGTAAATGAATAAAGTATACCAATGATAAATGATATTTAGCTATAACAAAACTTAGTGAGGACCAGGAATAAGTGTTAAATAAAAATCAAGCTCTAATACTCTAATGTTTAAATGAGATCAATTTTGCAAGTAACTTGCACAAGACTAGATATAGGATAGTCTTTTAGTGCTTATCCAGACAGTACATATTAAACGTCTTTCCCTATACTGATTTTGTTTTAAAATAAAATGTTCATGAGATAAAATTATGCTACTAACTAATAACAGTGAACAACTGAAATTGTATATAAATAACAACAACAAATATTTAACTTATAAACATAGAAGATATTTAAATATATTTGAAAGTAAGTAATGATATCGGCCATGTTTGAGTTGTATATGCTTAGAATAGTTGTCAATTCTTGCTTTTAATTATATTCATCGAGCAGGCAAATGTCTGTAGGTGTTTTTACCTTTTCTGGACAATCCCAGATTTGCTGTGGGAAGGGCTCTGACAGTCAGAGAAACAAAAGAAAAATCTTTTCCTGATAACTCTAGCAGATGAAAGTGGGATAATAGTATGCACGGAAAGAAGTAGAACATCCATTTTGTACAAGTGCCTCATGGTAATATATGAGATTATACTACATATAATAAAATATAAAATAAGCATAATTGAAAACATGAAAATATAGTGAGAATTCATTAGTGGAAATACTTATACCTGGATATTTTCAACAAAAAAAATCAAATATCACTGACTGTAGTAGTGAAAATAAGGAAAACAAATGGCAGACTAGATGACAATCTAGAGTATAATCTAAAAGATCTTTACTGTTAAAAATAAATATTCCTGCATATTTGTTTAGCATGTGAATTGATCATCATGCTTTTGAAAGAGAAAAATTTTTCTTTCCATTCTATCACAGTGATCTCTATGCCCACAGTAAAATAAAAAATCATTACAAAAAATGCAGCAAACAAATGTAGCTGCTGAAATAATCTCATCAACTCCTACTCTTCATAGGCTCACTGAATTCTGTTCTTACCCAGCTTGACTTCAGCATTTTCCGTCAGCAAGACATTTTGCCCTTTAATATCTCGATGAATCACTTTATGCTGGTGCAGGTGACTCAGCCCCTGGATGATGGAGAGTTGAGATGTGTTAATAGGAATATAAACCAAGATAGAAATAAACTATCTTGGATGTTAATGATCCAAAAAACATTTCAACTCACCCAGAGATACTTTCATTATTATAGTCACATATTTCATGTGCTCCCAGTGCTGTTCTATACTGTAGGCAACTGACAGATGTAAACTGAAATATTCAGGTGGTCCTTGCAAAGCAAAATGCTAGCTATAAGAATCCATGCGCAGCAGCTTGATAAGGTGCCACAGAAGCAACTGTGATAAGATAGTTTTGACATGTACCTGCTTTAGTTAAACTAATAGTTCTCACTCAAAAGTGAGGTATTTATTAGCGTGTAAAGGATCCTCACATAGAAAGTTAATTTACCAAATTCTCCATTTTGGGGAACATTGTTTAAATTTACATTAAAAATTACCTTCACTTGTACAATTTTATTAATCACAATAGAATATTTCTTAGACTAGGCAAATATTTACCATTGCATTTTGACAATGTCACTTACATTTAAAAGAAAACCTTCAATTTTCTTTATTAACCTTGTATCCCTATGGTTTTTAATCCTTTATTTTTGTGATTTGGGCCTGATCAGATAAAAATTACTATTTGAGGGAATCTATAATTCATTATGTTCCATATATCCATGAATTTCTCCAATTTTAATTTGTTTGTAGGATGAGTTATAAAACCAACACTTTAAGATAGTAATGCTTTAAGACAAATTTTAATCTAAAAGAGACTTGAAGCAGATCAAGTTATGCTACACCTGCTATTTTAAGGTTTTGTATATTCATATGTTTGTGTTTTATTACTTAGGATAATTATGTTAGCCTATTATTAATTAAGATTTTGTGGGCCAGAGAGGTGGCGCTAGAGGTATGGTGTCTACCTTGCAAGCACTAGCCAAGGAAGGACCGTGGTTCGATCCCTCGGCATCCCCTATGGTTCCCCCAAGCCAGGGGAAATTTCTGAGTGCTTATCCAGGAGTAACCCCTGAGCATCAAATGGGTGTG